>CAIGRB010100568.1:0-38303 GCA_903798255.1 Fraxinus quadrangulata
ACAGATCGTGATCGTTGGAGTTCAAGAAAAAGCAAAGAAATTTACAGAAATCATCAAAAGTATTATTTCTATCACAGTTTCTATCTAAATACAAAGCAGATCCTTGTATGGGAATTGAAATTGTTTACTTTTCGCTGCGCATGATTAAGTAAATTCCCAACAGTTTTCCCACTACCATACCAGTCTAACGTAGAAACCTTGGCATTGCACAATCTTAACAAAATAATTCATAACTTGGGGCAGTCATGCATTACAAGGAAGGAAATACAAATAAGAAAAAGACAAGACGAGAAAAGAAAATATAACCACGGATGATGCTGTTACATCCTTTTAAGCAAATCCAAACAAAGACATGTTACGAACAAAATAACTTAATTAAGTAAAGACCTTTCAAAATCAAAACCATTCGTAGCTGGAGAAATTGTTTCTGAACCCATCAGAGGCGTCATTTAGTGAGTTGGAGCCCAGGTATGCCCCCATGTCGTATGCTCCAGCCATGGTCTGCTGCTCGGACAACTCGAGAAAACTCATTTCATTCAGAACTCCACATCCCATTTCTGAGAGCACTGGTGGCTCGCCCGAGTAGCTGCTCGTAATATCCGGTGGCAAAGGTGGAAGTTCAGCAGTCCCATCCGTATACAACGGTTGAAATGCACCTGCAGTACTATTAGTCGCCACCTGCGGCTCCTCTTGCAATAAACTAGTGTTATTGCTACTACAGCTGCTTTGATTCCAGGTATCCTCAGAGACCTGAAAGCAGCTTGGAAACTGATTCACATTTATAAGATCATTCTGACCAAAGAACAATAGTTGGTTGTTTGAAGTGTCAGATAAATTCGAATGGTCAAAAAGGGCAGAGAGATCGTGTTGGGATTCATCAGGAGACACAATGGAAGTGACAGAGGAACCAGGAGGCATGTCCGAGTACACAAAGTTTGTTCGAGCTCTGGAGCCACGCATTGAGCGCGCAGCCCTGTCGTAGGCCAAGGCAGCCTCCTCAGCGGTGTCAAAAGTGCCAAGCCAATGCCTTTCTTTGGTGGAAGGGTCTCTTATTTCTGCTGCATATCTGCCCCATGGCCGCCTTCTGACCCCAAGAAACCTGGTTGTTGATTCTTGCTGATTAGTCTTCTTTTTGCTCTTTGAAGGAGAAGGGGAGTTTGTGTTTGAGTTGTTGGCAATATCCATATATGGTATTTTAAACTAACAAGGATATAATTGTAACAGCAATCCTATATTTTTCTCGCTGAGGCAGATGAAAAGTGAGATTTCCTGACAACAGCAGCAGAGAGAGAGAGAGAGAGTGCTAGCTCTCTTTAATTCACTTGTTTTGTGGTTCAGGCCGTTGCATTTGAGCTGTTTAAATAAGGAGGTGATAATTATTTTATAGATAATTTTGAAGAATTTTTATATAAGACTGGAGGGGCCATCAATATCTGAAGGTCCTAAAATAACTCATTCGGTCATGGATCACATGCATCATTATAGCCATATGCTTATTCGAATGCCATAATTGTCATATCAATATTCTCTTTAATTACTAAGTTAAATTCCCATAATAAATAGAAAAAACAGTTTCAAAAGGTCCAATTTTTTTTTTTTTTCTCATTAATGTAGTATTTGTAATTAAGTTGACAATAAACTTTTGGTTTCAAGTTACGTTTTTCCTTTCTCTCAAATGATGAATTAATAATCAGAAAAGTAAAACATAGGTTTTCTGCTAATAATTAATGTACATTGTAACATTTGCTCATGCTTAAAGAAATTTTCATCAGTTAATATAATTGATGTAAAGATGACGTATGAATATAATCATTCATTTGTACTGCAATAAATAAAACAGATGTATAAGCATGCATTTAGATCTCTTGAAAACTTTTTGCACGTCTAAGCAGGAAGACTACTGCATCTCATCATTGCTCAATATGTGATACAATCATAATTTGGGATGGATTGCTAGCAATCATTGACCTCATTACCCTAATAATTATATGAACTTGTTGACTCTAAATGATATGATCAACAAATTTCTTTTAACTAGCATTTTTCCCTTCTAATCTGACTATTTTGCTCCTCAATAGAGAGTAAGAGGAGAATTGACTATTTGGGAAAAAAGTTATTTTAAATTCAGCACGATCTTCTTCATTTCAGACACGTCTATTTATATTTTTATATTCATGCATTGGGGTCTTTTTTATTGTAACATGTGACAGTTTTTGATCAAATAACTTTAACTAATTTTGTTATCTTTTTCATAATGCATTAAGCAGCTTAATTTTTACGTTTTTGCTCAGTGTATTGGCTCGCATCATGTATTTAAGATTGCTTATGAAGTTTCTCCCTTATGAGTACTTTTTAGCTCATTTTGGATTCGCATGTATTTTATGCCTCTTCAAAGTGTTTCTTCAAAGTTTTCCCTCGTGTGAATATTTCATATATACAAAAGTTTCATTCTGATACATATGTACATACACACACACATTATTTGCTAGCAGCTATTTTTGTTTTTCTTATCCATACAGTGAAATTAAGTTTATTGAACAACTCGTACATAATAATTATACGTGTGTGCAGAAGAAATGCTGGATGAGAAAATATTTAGGTTGAGTAGAAATAGATATGTTATACAAAGAAGCAAAAAATGAGATAATCTGAGGCAATGTGCATCCAATTATAAGTAGAATTAATTTCAAATGATAAACTCCCTCACCTTTTTCCATAACCACCTGGGTTGATTTAAGAATTCGTGCAGAAGGAAAAAAAAAAAAAAAGGGAAGTTGGGTTCCATGTGATCGATCGGAACTACTATTCCTTCTTATTATATATATATTTTAGGGTAAAAGCAATTACCCACCTAAAATATTTATATAGATAGCTTACCCAGGCATCCAAAGCACTACCTTCTTTTACAATGTTAATTAAAATTAACAGTAAAGATACGACTGTGATGTCTGTATATTATACACATTCGAAGTTAAACTGAATTTTGGGTAAAAAAAAAAAATTTTTTTTTTATTTGGGTAGCAGAAAGAAACAACTTCACATACTGGCACAATTTCTGTGGTCTAATTGCATCCATTTATAATGTGGTATAGTACTACCTTCCACTGAATTACATTGGCAATATAACAATATTGGAATTTAAGAATAATGATTTTTATACATAAGGAGTTACATAATGTTTTACATACAATGAGTTGTCAAAAAAAGAGTGGAGAAGTTTTTTTATTAATTGGTTGAAGAAATTCTGACGCAACCATATGTCGCTGCATCATGTACATGTAAACCATTATATAAATAATTATGTACATATAACATAATCGAAAATTTAAAAATACATTAATTTCTTGTGTTTTCATGAGTTCGGCCTTATTTTGAGGCTTTTTGCACAAACACTTTTAGTTTCTTTAGCTACCACCAGAGTGTGTGTACTCGACAAAACTTTGACCAGTACAAAAATTTTCGGAAAATTGCCAGCTTATATATATTTTGCATTAAAAAGAATGGTAAGACTCTAGCCTCCTACACTATCATAAAAAATATATAGTATGACTAAAGACTTGTTCAAAGATCCCTAAAATGAACAGTAAGAATTTGAGATGATGGTATAGGTGGGCCACATATATGTTATAAAAACATAAAAGATTTTATTAAAAGGTGTAATACTATTACTCAAAACGTGGCCACCTTTATCTTTTTAACCATTATACAAAGTATAGTATAGTATTTATGTGATGGATCGAATGCAAATTTTGACCATGTTTTGTCAAAAGGAAATCCTCTCTATCTAGTCTAGTGAAAAGAGTGCACGTGAGGTGAGAATGAGATATTGGAGAATAAAGAGTGAAAAAGAAACACTTTATTATTTTTCACTTGAAATTTTTAAGTAAACTGAATAATTTGATATTTTAGTCTTTTACAATAAGTTAATGTTAAAAGTAATTATTTTGGTGATGTAATTTTTAAACTGGGAGCATGTTAATGTAATGAATGAATTACAAGTATTTTATATATGGTCATTGACTCTAATTTTAACTTAATAATTAGCCAATTTGCAGTCTATTAATTCGCTAATTATTATCATTTTTTGTTCATAAAATATGTAAAAATTACTCATAAAGAGAACAGAAAGATAGTCTAAAGTCAGTAAGAGTTGGATGAAAAAATTGGATGAGTGAACAAAGGGCATTTTCAACTCTACAAAATTAGTAAAGCTGTGAAAAGGTGTGCTCTGATTTTCAGGAAAGAGTCGAACGGATCCTCTCTGCGGTTTGTTGACACAATTAAAAACAATAATTAGGTCACTAAGTATATTGTATTTGCCTCGAGCGAAAAAAAAAAAACCAATCAAGCAAACAATTTGACTATTCTTGTCCTAATTAAGCACTCAAAAGTTTCATACCTCTTTCTAAAAACTATTCAAAACCAATTACATTGAGTTTTTTAATGTTTTAAATCCTTTGTTTTCTGGGAGAGCCAAACCAACAGTACAAAAATCAAGATGCCACTTAAGGAGAACAATGACATCTAACTTTTTTTATATAATTTTTGTCAAGAAAAAATAAGCAAAAGATCTTCTTGTTCGCTCTTCATTCACTTCTATCACAGCCTATTGAAATAAAAACAAACTATAGTACACGATATAAGATGATTGGGCAATGTATCTACGTTCACTAGAAAGAGGAATGCGTTTTTATTATTGTTGTGCTCTCAAAATCTCTGATACCAATTGTTGAGAATTTAAGGATCACGTATCACTAGATACCCTCGATATGAAACGAACCATTGAATTGAGATATTGAAGTTATATGGCAAAATATAAAATATTTGATCACAAGTAAAAGAATAAAAGAAAATAAGAAAATATATTAGATGAATTAGAATACTTTATTGCACCACAAATAATGAAGATGGAGAAATATTACAATGATCCTAAAATCTAGTGATCACTTTTCTCACACTATTCTCACATCACAAAATTGTAGAGAAGAGCCAAGTGTATATATAGACAACTATGTAGGAAGACGTTCAAACCCTAATAGATGAGTTGTAGTTGAAGTAGAATACCAAAAATGTGTTAAAACGCGAGAAGGTCCTGGGCCGGATAACTCTATCGTTCGAGCGAAAAGCTAGTGTTAAGTACGTCGCTCGAGCGCCAGGCGAGCGACCAAGTCTCGGGAGAAACCTGCAGGTGTTGTTTGAGCAGTTAGTTAGCGAAAATGCGGCGACTTTTTTTTTCCAATGCATAATTTCAATATCTTCAAGTCCAATACAAATTCCAACTCCCAATAAGGCTTCCAAATAGTTTTTCAACTTGAATAAGACTTCAATAGTATTCCAAATTGAATTCCTCTTGACGTGCACTTCAATTAGAATTTTTTAATTACTTCAACTAGGAATTCGAGTCACACCCAAATTATAATAATCTCCACCTTGACACGTATTCCATTGCAACGAACGACGCTCCAAATTTTCTCCAGAAGATCCGTCAGCAAGGAATGAACTGACTCTTCAATAATAACCAAAAACTGATTTTCTCCAACCAAACACAAAATACTCCACATTTTCCAATGAATCCAAGCACTACTCTGCATAATTACTTCAAATTCCTAAAAAATCATAATGATTTTAAAATTCATGAAACTGGACTGTAACACACCTCAAAGCAGAATCAAACCCAAATGATTTTAAAGAAGGCACATTGCTAGATTGCACACCTTCTCCTATGCCGAAAGCATGTTCAACAAAATCAGCATTCAAATACATTTTTCCATTGGGTCCGTCCCTAGCAATATAATATAATGGCACTGCAGGTGATGGTGGCAAAGTGACATTATTCATATCTTTTGAACTCTACTGAGCTATATTTTTCAAATTCGACCCTTTACGAGCTCCTAGTGTACCAAACTAAATGTCCACCACGGTACTGAACCTGTGCTGATTGACTCTTCTAGATTCTACATGACCCTACAAGATGTATACTTGAGACATTTTATGTCCCTTCAATACAATATGAACACCTTTACAAACTTTCAAAACTCCACATTCACTAAAGAACTCATAACCATTTGAATTAAAGATAGACGACGAGATGAGATTCTTCTTTAAATTCGAAACATGTTGAATCAGGCCAAAGTGTTCTAACGTCCCATCCAATAGCTTTAATCTGACCGTACCAATTCCACCAACTCGACAAGGTATGTTGTTTCTCATAACCACGACACCGTTGTAAACGATTTCATCTGTAGTAAAGAAGTCTTTATTATAGCACATATGAAACACATACGCTGAATCTAGAATCCAATCATCCTTTAGTTTAGACTCTATGTCAGAAATAGCCAAGAGATCTAACTCACTTACAATGTTCTCCGCGAGGTTTGCTTCACCAGAATTCTCTGATTGCTTTTCATATCGACTTGCAGCCAACATTTCTTTATTCTGTAATTTGTAGCAATCCTTCTTCATGTGTCCCTTTTTTTTTGCAGTAGTTACAAATCTGATTACTGAACTTAGACTTCCATCTGCCCCTTCCAGAACCACTATGAGTAACAAGGCATTCTCCATCTCTAAGCTTAGACACCAGATGCTCCATCTTCTCTTTTGAAATCAAAGCATCATACACCTCCTCTATTGTGAGAGTATCACGACTATACAAGATATTGTCTCTAAATGAAAAAAATGAAGCGGGCGACGAACACAATAAGATCAAAGCCAAATCTTCATCATCATACATTACTTCCAAAATCTCCAAATCAGCGACTATCTCCTTAAATATAGTCAGGTCATCTTCTAATGATCCTCGTTCTACATTCGATGAGAGTATAAATGCTGCTTGAAATGTTACTTGTTTGTCAGACTTTTAGTCATGCATAATTACTCTAATTTCAACCATAAAGTAGCTGTTGAACCTCCTTCAAAACGTCATGAAGAATGGTATTCAATAAATAAAGATGAATGTGGGAAACTGCCTTCTTATCCTTCGATAATTTCTCTTCTGCGGTCAAAGTTGCGGACATCTAGCAACTCATCATCCAAATTCTTTTGTGGAGTACTTCACGTAACTTAACCGTCATAGTGAAAATCTAGTGTTCCGATCCAAAAGTGGAATTAATACTTCATGGAAGCCAACACGAACAAATCAAACCCTCCACTCTTGTGGAACTGCCGAATCTAGTCTCTGATACCACTTGTGTTAATTTTGTCCAAAATCTCTGATACCAATTGTTGAAAATTCAAGGATCGCGTATCGCTCGATACCACTTGATATGAAACTAACAACTAGATTGAGATGTTGACGCCATATAACAAATTATAAAGTATTTGATCACAAGAAAAAGAATAAAAGAAGATAAGAAAATATGACGGATGAATTAGGAGATTTTATTGCACCACAAATAATGAAGATGGAAAAATATTACAATGATCGTAAAAGTTAGTAATCACTTTTCTCACACTATTCTCACATCACAAAATTGTAGAGAAAAGTCAAGTATATATAGACAACTATGTAGGGCAACGTCTAAACTCTAATAGATGAGTTACAGCTGAAGTAAAATACCAAAAATGTGTTAAAACGCAAAAAGGGCCTAGGCTGGATAATCCCGTCGCTCGAGCGAGAAGCTAGCTACAGGTTTGTCGCTCAAGTGCCAGTCGAGCAATCAAGTCTCAGGAGAAAACCTGCAGGTGTTGCTCAAGTGGTAGGCTAGGGAAAATGTGACGACTTTTCTTTTTGGTCTATAATTTCAACCTCTTCAAGTCCAATAAAAATTCAAACTCCCAATAGGGCTTCTAAATAGAATTTCAAGTTGATTAAGACTCCAACAGTATTCCAAATTGATTTATTCTTTACGTACACTTCAATTAGAATTTTTCAATTACTTTAATTAGGAATTCGGGTCACACCCAAATTCTAACAATCTCTACATAAACATGAATTTTACTGCAACGAACAAAGTTCCAAAAATTTCTCCACCTAGAGAAAAAATTCCATCTATAAGGAATGAAATTACTCTTCAACAATAACCAAAAACTGATTTCTCCAACTGAACACAAAATACTTTACTTCTTCCAATGAATCCAAGTACTACTATGCAAAATTACCTCAAATTCCCAAAAAATCATAATGATTTTAAAATTTACCAAACTGAGCTATAACACACCCAAAAGTAGAATCAAATCCAATGCTTTTAAAGAAAGCCCATTGCTAGATTGTACACCTTCTGCTATGTTGAAAACATGCTCAACATGATTAGCATCCACATACCCTTTTCCACTGAGTCTGTCCCTAGCAATAGAATATATTGGCACTGCAGGTGATGGTGGCAAATCGGCATTATCTATATCTCTTGAACTCCACTGAGCTATATTCTTCAAATTCGACCCTTTCGAGGTCCTAAGGTATTATACAAAATTGAATGTCCACTACGATACTGAACCTGTGCTAGTTGACTCTTTTAGATTCTGCATGACCCTGCAAGATGTATAATCGAGACTCTTCTAGATTCTGCACTTTTCTCACACTATTCTTACATAACAAAATTGTAGAAGAACCAAGTATATATAGGAAACTATGTAGGGCGACGTCCAAATCCTAATAGATGAGTTGTAATTGAAGTAGAATGCCAAAAATGTGTTAAAATACGAAAAAGGGCCTGGGCTGGATAACCCTGTCCTTCGAACGAAAAGCTAGCGATTGGTCCATTGCTCAAGCGCCAGGCGAGCGACAAGCAAAAGATCAAGTCTCGAGAGAAAATCTGCAGGTGTTGCTCCGCCAACTAGCGGTAGGCTAGCGAAAATGCGATGACTTTTCTTCTCGGTCCATAATTTCAACATCTTGAAGTCCAATACAAATTCCAACTCCCAATAGGGCTTCCAAATAGAATTTCAACTTGAATAAAACTCCAATTGCATTCCAAACTTACTTCAACTAGGAATTCTAGTTACACCTAAATTCTAACAATTATTGTATGTTTCAGCAATTACAACATACATGTATATACAACTATAGTACCTACTGCAATAAAGAAGAATGGTGGTTTATGGAAACACAAAGGTATACAAATATAAATATTTATTCCTCTCCCTAATACTCCGCCTCAAGTTGGTGTGAAAATATCGATAGAACCCAACTTGAATTGAATCTCGCAAAAGTTGATTGAAGTAAGACTTTTTGTAAAGATATATATATATCAATTGTTGGTTGCTTCGAACAAAGGGAGTGAATGTTACATTAGCTTGCACATTTTGTCCAACAAAATGGCAATCCGCATTATCTTTAATTTGGTCTTGAATGGTGGGTTTTGAAGCAATATACATAGCTTATTGACTTTCGGAAAACAACTTGGATGAAGATGAAGAAATATTGAAGCCATCTAAGTGAAGCACACAACAAAATTACTTCACTAGTGGTTGAAGCCATAGAACAGTTTTCAGTTTCAGCACTAGAGCGTGAAATAATATTTTGTTTCTTGGTTTTCCATGTTACTAAATAACCTCCAACAAAGTGCAATATCCAATGGTAGATTTATAATCAAATGGACATCCAACCCAAGAAGTATCAATGTATGCATCAGTACATGTGTGTCCATTAGGAAGCATTCTATACTTCTTTCAGATGGACATTTAAGATACTGTAAAATTCTATTAACAACAATATTCATATGTAATATCTACTAGATTGACTGTAAGATATCTGAGCTTACAAACAAGACATTTAAATTGATCAATGTCAGAAAGCAAGTTACCATTCTCATTGATCACTGCTCTCAGTAGGTGTCTTTACTTAAGGTTTCACTCTCATTTTTCTAGTCTCTTAAATCAAATCCAACACATATTTTTGCAGATTAAAAAATATACCTTTCTTAGAGTAATTAATTTCTATCCCCAAGAAATACTTCAGAACACCTAAGTCTTTAATAGCAAATATTTTGGGTAAAAGGGATTTAATTTTAAGATTTCAACATGATCATCACATGTAATCTCGATGTCATCAATATATACCACTATGATCGTAATATATATATATATCTCCTTTTAGTTTTCTCGATGATAACATAACTAAGTTTAGCAGAACAACTTATACGTGACTGTTTGAGCTCATACAAAGTTCTCTTCAGTTTGCAGTTTACAAAATTTAGATTTTTGTATTAGACCTAGTGGGACCTTCATATAAACTTCTTCAAGTATGCAGAGTATCACATTTTAATGTTTGGTATTCTTCTCGTTACTTTCTTCATTTTCGGATTTAATATGTGATGGGGCTTCGTATTTGTTTGAGATATTATTGTGTTGTTTGTTGATTGTTGGTTGAATATTTTATGATACGGGTGCAAATGATGGCTCGCTTTAGTTGGTAAATGTGAGATTAGATTGGAAAAAAATATTCGTATTAGAGGGTTGTGGTTAAGGATCTTTTGAAGGATAAATTAATGTGAGGTTATGTAATTGGTATTGAGATCAAAATGAACATGACGATGATAAGTTTGTAGAAATACTTTGTACTTTGGACATAAACAATATCAATTACTACTAGGATATTTAAGTTTGTTGAACACTCCATTGGTGTATAATTTGCAAAATATGAAACAACTAAGGAAATTTGGATCATTTATGACGATTGTTTACACAGTCTAATTTTGCAATGAAGTATCAATTGGAATCTGGTACTCGGGCACTAGAGTTGAAAAATATGAGTGTTCAAGAATACTATTTTGCAATGGCTAACCTTTGGGATCCACTTCCTTCAATCGATTCTATTGTTAGTGAATTTTTGGCTGAGGAAATATGTTTCAAGTCATATTTAGGAAAATGTCGTGGGGTCCGCCACATGTAGGGTAGATAAAACCAATTTTGGTACAAATGGTAGCAAATATTTGAGGAAGAGAAAATCAATTTTGCTTCTTCTAGCAAATAAAGATTATGGACAACCATTATTATTGATAGAAAGGTGGAGATGTTTGACAAGAAAATGAATAAAATTCAAATTATCTTCTTCCAACCAATGAAGATAAAATTATATCCAACAATATTGAAGATTTGTGTTGGAGTGGATAATTTGCCTAATTAAGTTCTCTAAACTATGAAAAGAACTTAGGTGCAATTATTTGGAAAAATGGCAAACACCAGTTGTATAAAATGAAGGAAGAAAAATTCAGATTTGTCATTTTTTATCAATGGAATATTTTAACTAGATTTGTAAGCTGTTGACTGTCAATGTTTTCTTATAAATATGGTGGGTTTTCATACTTAAGTGGCAATTTTGGAGAGCATCTACTAGAGAGATTAGAGAGAAAATTGTGAGAAAACTCTACTTTGTGTAGAAAGAAAAATAGAGAGAGTGAGTGACTCCAGTTAGCCAGAAATTATTTCTTTTCTTGATGTTATTGTGAGTTATAACTCCATTATTTGATATATAGTGGAAGTTGAAATGGGCTATGGTCCCATGATTTTTTTTTCTTTTTTCTTTTTTTACATTAAAAGATTTTTACTTATTAAAATCAGTATTTTTCTTATCAATTTACTTTCATATCTTTGACTTTGTCAATATCCCCTTTCTCACACAAGGGAAAAATGATTCCACTGCATATTACTTGTAGACAAGTTTTTTCCAACATCTCAGAGCCAGGTTCTAGATTAAGTTCTTGTAAGTCAAAATGGATGAAAACTCAATTGCGATGATCAAATTGATTTTCTCAAATTAGTCTATTTGGAAGCATAAAATGCCGAATTTACTTTATTGGAAAGACCTGTTTCGACCAATCAAAGACACAACAAGGTCAGAAAAGATTACCAATGAAAAATGGGAGATATAGCATATGATACACTGGGTCAATCACAATATTTTTCATCATATCATTGAAGAAACCAAAGCAGATGCCATCTCGAAAAAGTTTTAAGGCTATGTATGAGAAGAACACATCCATGAACAAAGCCATGATAATTAGAAGGCTTGTGACGAACTATAGGGAAGGGGTAGTGATGCTACCAAAAATCGTACCTGGCTCCGAGCTTGACGACTATTGATGAGCACGAACGTGATCCTTCGATACCTGAAACAAAGGCGGCGAGGTATGTCCTCGTCGCCCCTCCGATGCTTAAGTCAGATAAGGAATTTTATCCGTGAGGCTATATGCTGGAATATATTTTTTAAAGCGTACCTGAATAATGAGGCCGAGTTATGTATTTATAGACGTTTGGAGGTGGAGTCCTAGAAGGACTGAACCTTTCGTTTAATGTGTTCATGTTAGGGTTGCACAATCTGAGCTAGGGTAGAATTCGTAATGAAGTAGGATTAGTTAGGGCCCACGAGGATACGTGGGCTAGTAGTGTTTGTCCGATCTCAATTATAACTCCGACCTCATGCTGGCCCATTCTCGTGGGCCAAGTTTGGCCCACCTAGGTCAAGTTCGGGTTTTATGAGTTGGCCCAAAGGTCGAGTTTGGGTCCATGGATCATCAGGTAGTATGACTGAACATACTAGCAAGTTCCAAGTCAATCAATTGACTACCATGAAGATGATGCATGAAGATGAGATGCAGGCATTATTATTACTTATCTCGTTGCCAGATAACTATGATACACTAGTGATATCAATGAGCAATTCAACACCAGACAAAAAGGTAACCATGGACATGATTGAAGAAAGTCTCCTCAATGAAGAAGCCAGAAGAAAAGAAAGAGGAGAATCTTCTTCCGAATCTCTTGTTATCGAAGAACATGACTCTGGCATGGGAGAAGCAAAAGTAGAACGCTTCCACAACAAGAGAGATGTTTCTAGTGGGAAATTTAAATCTAGAAAGAAATATCAGGTTTTACCACTATAATTGAAAGAATATGAAAGCAAAGAGAAATGAAAGTGAACTATAATTTTTTTCTTTTTTTTACAGTCGTACTTTCGGCTGCTTCCTTTCATTGATATATATATATATANATTTAAGAGGAAACTGAAAGAGTATGAAAGCAAAGAGAAATGAAAGTGAACTAAAAATATTTTTTACAGTCATCACCCGGCTGCTTCCTTTCATTGATATATATAATTTTTTCACAAAAGGTTTGAGTACAAAATAGACTCCCATACTTCACCTACCACAATACCTTACATAGGACCGCTTTTTCATAAGACCATACTTAGCCTATAATTCAAAAATATTTACTACCAACCATGTACTTGAAAAACAGGAAACGATGATTACAAAAAACAAACTTATGTGACAGCAAAAATGTCATGCTACACTCAACATTCATTCTTGACATTTTTGCTGGAAACACCAAGGCAATTTCTTAGTGTTTCGAACTTCCCTTTGCCTAATGACTTTGTTAATATATCAGCAAGTTGTTCATCTGATCTGCAATGCAACAGTTCAATCTTCTTCATTTCTTGTGCTTCTCTGATTGAATGATACTTAATCTTAATGTGTTTGGTTCTTCCATGAAACACAGGGTTCCTAACCATTGTTGCTATAGACTGATTGTCACAATAAATGATAGTAGCTTCATCTTGTTTATGCTTTAATTCTTCCAGTACTTTCCTTAGCAAAATAGCTTGATTGGTGGCCTCTGATGTAGCAATGTATTCAACTTCAACTATTGATTGGGCCACTGTCTTTTGCTTCATCGAATTCCAGCAAATGGTACTTGATCCTAAGTAGAATATATATCCAAATGTGCTCTTCATATCCTCAAGACACCCTGCCTAATCACTATCCGTGAAGCCAATTAACTTCCAATTTTCAGACCTTTGAACCAGATTCCTAAGTCCTCTATTCCCTTGATGTATCTTAGAATTCTCTTGACTGCTTGGAAATGTAATTCACTTGGCTCTTCTCTGAACCTTGATAGAATATTTGCAGCATATGTAACATCATGTCTGGTTGCAGTAAGATATAGTAGACAGCCTACAACACTTCTATAGACTTTTGAATCTATCTTCTTAGCATCATCATCTTTCAGCAATTTTGCATTCTGAATCAGTGGAGTGGCTATAGGCTTGCAATTTTCCATTCTGAACTTCTTTAGTATCTCCTTAGCATATTTCTTTTGGCTTATGAAAATTCCCTGATTTGACTGACTAATTTCCATGCCAAGAAATTATTGTATCTCTCCCAAGTCTATCATTTCAAATGCCTTCTTTAGATCGTTCATAACACCTTCAATCAATGCATAGTTGCTGTCTGTGATCATCCACATATAAGGAAATGATAACCTAATCCTTTATCTCTTCATTTACGTACAAAGTTTGTTCATTCAAGCTTATAATAAAACCAAGGCAGGTTAGATACTCATCGATTCTGTTGTACCAAGCCCTTGGAGCCTGCCTTAATCCATATAATGCTTTCTTTAGAAGATATACTTTATCCTCCATTCCATCAACCATGAAACCTTCAGGTTGTTCAATGAAGATATTTTCATTTAAGTATCCATTTAAGAATGCTGATTTCACATCTAACTGAAAGATCTTCCAACATTTTTGAGCTGCCATAGCCATTAGCAATCTTATTGTTTCATACCTTGCAACTGGTGCAAAGGTATCTTTGAAATCCACTCCATACTTTTGAGCATAACCGTTGACAACTAGTCTTTCTTTCAGCTTGTTGATAGATCCATCGGGGTTTAATTTCATTTTATACACCCATTTTAACCCCAATTACCTGCTTATTTAGTGGTCGTCAGTTAATTCCCAAGTGTCATTCTTTTCTATCATTCTGATATCTTCCTCCATTGCAGCCATCCAATCAGATGACTTAACTACTTAACAAAGCTTGCAGGCTCTACAATTCCAGCATTACACCTTGAATTGTCTGTGTCTGAATCATCATCTGGTTCCACCTTATCTTCACTGATTTCTTCATCTCTGTTATGAGGAATCAGATTATTTGTTTTTGCTTTGACACGTGAACATCTTCCCAACTCTATATTGCATTTTCATCTATTTTAAGATCCATGCTGGAGATTACCTTTTTTGACTGAGGATTGAACACCCTATATCCTTTGGCATTGTTGCAATATCCAACTGATATCCCAACTTCAGCCTTTTTACTTAGCTTATCTCTATTTGCATCAGGAATGTGAGTGTAACAAACACTCCCAAACACTTTCAAATGTAAGATATCGAGTTTGACATAATTTCAAGCTTTATATGGAGATGGAGTTTTCTTCTTCAATGATTTTGTAGGCAAACGGTTGAGGAGATAAACAGCAGTGTTAACTACTTCAGCCCAGAACTCCTTGGGAACATTTTTCTCAATCAACAAACACCTGGCCATCTCCATTACAATTCTATTTTTCCTCTAACTGACTCCATTCTATTAAGGAGAATAGGGAATAGTCAGTTGGTGCTTAACACCTTCAGCTTTGCAGAAATTGTCAAATTGTCCACAGCTATACTCAGTTCCATTATTAGTTCTGATTGTCTTTATTTTGTAGCCACTTTCATTCTCCACAATTTTCTTGAATGTTTGAAACATAGCTGCAACTTCTGATTTAGCTTTCAAGAAATAAACCCAACGAATTCTGGTTAAATCATCAATGAAGAGAATGAAGTATCTGCTGTCATTCAGTGTGGTGATTTTCATTGGACCACAGACATCTGAGTGCACTAACTCAAGCTTATTGATAGCCCTTCTTGACTGGTTCTTAGGGAATGGCAATCTCATTTGCTTTCCAAGTTGACAGACATCACGGACACAGGTATCATCAATGATTTTAGGCAAGTTTTCAACTAGATTAAAATCATACATTTGCCAAAGTGAAGTATGGCTAGCATGACCAAATCATCTATGCCATAAAGAATACTCACTTTCTTCAGTTAGACATTCGTGTATAGTAATATTTTTCCAATCTATAGGAAAGCTTCTATTCTTCATTTGAACTGTCATTAACTTCTGTCCATTTCCATCTAGTATAGTGCAGGCTTTATCTCTAAACATCAATATATGATTTTTCTCTAGCAATTGCCCTACACTAACTAGGTTTTGATCTATCTCAGGTACATATAAAACATCAGGTATATGTTAATACCTATTGAAGTCTGAATAGCAATCACCCCTATGCCTTTCACTTCCACAAAATCGGCATTTCCCACTTTAACTTTAGACATGTAGGCTTTATTCAACTCAAAAAAGATACTAGAGTCTACAGTCATGTGGTGAGTCCAACCACTGTCCAATAACCAGGTTTCAACCTTGCTGTAGGCCTTGATAGCTGAGAACAGATGCTCCTTTAGCATTTCATCCTGATTTTCTGTCATTTTTGCTTGCTGCTGAGGTTGCTCCCCCTTTTGTTTTTGCATACCTTTTCAACATGGCCAAATTGCTTGCTGCCTCTACACTGAACTCTAGGCCTATACCTGCACCATTTGGGTGAATGCCCATTTCTACAATAAGGACAATGTGCAAACTTATCCTCTTCGTTTCCAGTTTTACTGCTTTTTGGTTCCATCTTTTCAGACCAAAATTTCTTCATTCTAAGGCTCGTTTGAGCTTTGCATTTACCCTTAACAAATAGAGCTCCTTCTGTTTGCTCATCTTGCCTCAGTAATCTTCTTTGCTTAGTTTCCTGCAAGGCATTAACCAACTCAGCCAAGGTTATAGATGACAGGTCTCTAGAATCCTCCAATGATGATATCTTGGCTTCAAACTTTTCAGGTAGGCTTATTAAGACTTTTTCCACCACTCTTTTATTAGGTAAATCATCTCCCAATAGCCTAATATGATTTACAACCTGTATTAACCTATCTGCAAAATCCTTCACTACCTCAGTTTCTTTCATTTTCAAAGTCTCAAACTCTCTTCCCAAGTTGAGTACTTGCATCTGCTTCGTCCATTCATTTCCTTGGAATTCATCTTTGAGTCTATTTCAGGCCTCTTTTGCCGTCTTACAAGTCATTATTCGTATAAATATGGCATCTGAAATGACTGACTGGATGCAAGAGAGAACTTTGAACTTTTTTGCAACATCCTTACCGCGTTGTTTGATTTGAGCAACCATGGGGTTTGCTCTCAAAGGTGGAGGTTCAAATCCTATTTCAGTTATCTCCCATAGATCATAAGCTTTGAGGTATGCTTTCATCTTTGTAGCCTAGAAGTTGTAGTTTTCTCCAGTGAAGGCAGAGGGTAGAGGTGCTGAGAAGCAAGTTGAAGCTATCTTCTTTCCTGTCAACTAAGATTAACTTGACTGGTTGCTAATTTTATCTGTTTCAAGTGCTATTTTACTTCTTCTCGGTCCCTTCCAAGATTAATGAAGTGATACCATGAAAGAATATGAAAGCAAAGAGAAATGAAAGTGAACTATAACGGCTGCTTCCTTTCATTGATATATATAATTGTTTTACAAAAATGTTTGAGTACAAAGTGGACTCCCATACTTCACCTACCACAATACCTTACTTATGGTAGCTTTTTCATAAGACCATGCTTAGCCTATAATTCAAAAATATTTATTACCAACCATGTACTTGAAAAACAGGAAATGATGATTACAAAAAAAAAAACTTATGTGATAGCAAAAATGTCATGCTACACTCAACAATAATAAGCTCGGCTACAAGAAAAGTGAATGCAGAATCTACAAATGAGAGCAAAACAAAAGAAAGATAGATGAACACACCAATATTATTGCAGTTGAAGGCGATATTGGTGTTGTCCTCAACGAAGAATCTATTAGTCATGTTTATCAAGACAGTGATTAGGTTATTAATTCTGGAAATTCTTTTCATGTTACTGCTCACGATGATTTTTTGGCAATGTCAAAATGGGAAACTACAATGCATAAAAAATTAGGGGTATTGGTGATATTTGTTTGGAGACTAATCTTGGAAGTAAATTAATACTCAAAGATGTGAGATACATTTGAGATATTCTTCTTAATTTAATTTCTACAAGCAAACTTGACGACGAAGGTTTTGGTAACTATCTTGGTGGAAGAAAATGGAAACTCACCAAAGGTTCTCTTGTGGTGAATAGAGGAAATAAGTTGAACACGTGTGTTACATAAGCAAAATGCGTAAAAGAGAGATCAATGCAATCCAGAAAAAGTGTTGATATTGATCATTGGCATAGAAGACTTGGCCACATCAGCGAGGCATACATATCAAGATTTGTACTAACTACTTAATTGGAAAATACATAGAGTTTATTTAGTACGTACCTATCTTCTACAAAATCAAATATACTTGATCTTAACGATACAAATATGATTAACAAATCCTACTCACCTATCTATTATTTATAATTTTTTCTCCAAATCTTGAGATAGTTTGGTCTTTTCAGAAGAATGATAGATGGTGGTTCGTCGTTGGCTTATTAGTAACTAATTTCGTTACAAGTGTCATGCTTTATGTGTATTTTTGACAGCTTATGGCCAGCTTGGATGAAGGAAAGGTTCGTATCTTACTCTATGCGAACCTTTCCTGCCTTCATCTACTTGGTATATTTCGATATGCTTCGTAGATCATGCAATAGAATTTGTGGATCGATTTTTTGGAGTTAACAAATAGTCCCCGAAGTCCGATGTTAATATTCATATTAATTCTGGGACTTGTTATTTCTTTTGATGCATTGCAAACCTATTGTTGTTCGTATGTACTTTTCTTCATTAGTGGTAGATGATGTGGACCATTTTGAGGGGACATGTTATGATTACTACAGCTATTTGCGTGTGTTGCAAGGCCTTTTTGGGTGTGTCTAGGCTAGTAGCCTAAATGTATTTAATGTACATGTCTGATATATTTAATCGAGTCTATTCCTTAAATTCTTAATCAGGCACCTCTTAAATTCAATGGCCATGATTACCGGTCTAATTTGGTTTGCTACGATTTATCTAATCATGCAATCTAAAAGTTCACGTTTCTTTTTGGAACTCATAAATATGTTATTTCTCTTTGTAGGTTCTTTCTTACTTCTTTTGCTATTCATCCACCTTAGTGACTTTATATTTTCCATTCTCATCATGACTTCTTAGAGTGGCTCTCATAATATTTTCAAGGCTCTGAAATTGAAGGTTCTAGACTCAAGGATTCGTCCTTAGATGCACCTTCTTCTTCAGACAGATCCTAGCATTTTGTAGCGCAATCGTGCCTTTTAGCGAATGCTTCATTATCTAGGGATATTCGAAAACTTCTTGACTAGGGTGGTAGCTCCCAACTTAGGGTGGATGAGGCTCGCGAGAATCCGACTACTAGCGATAAAGAGGTTTTTGAAGCCTCGAAAATATTTTCAAATATTGATGAGAAATATTTGGGTGAAATTTGGGACCACTTTGGTGTCCCTGATACTGTAGAATTGATTTGCCCTGTGCAGTTCTAAATTGTGGATTTCCCTTTCCATGATTATATAGCTATTCATAAATATTCGATATATATGGGACTCAGATTTTATTTCCACATTTTCTTTCGTATCATCTTGTAATATTGCTCCTACCTAACTTACCACAAATGGATAGGGTCATATGGTTGGATCCTTTTGTTAACATTGCGGGTTTAGGAGGAGAAAATTCTCCATATATTTTTCTATCTATTTATTATATGGTGAAAGTAGGGAATACAACACACCCGCAAAGGGGTATTACTATCTTATCCTCGCTTCCGCCAAAACATGCCCCAAACTTATCACCATTCCCAATAAAATACATAATTGGAAAGAAAGTTTTTTCTTTGCTTGCGGCAATTGGGGGTTACATCCTAATGATCCTCATCCTACGATGATTATGCCCCATCTTTATCGATGAATCCAGTGAGTAATGCCTTTACTCTTTTTTATTTTGTTTGATTATGTTTGCGCAGATAAACAGTCGTCTCCCCTTTGAGGTCAAGCCCTTTAAGAAATTCATTCTTTGGTGGCACCTATTTTCAGTTTGAGCTCTGAGGCTTGCGAACCTGGGGGCTACTGAGCTCCACCAAGCTAAAGTTCCATGACACTGGTATTTAGATTACTCTAGGTAAATTAGTGCATTAGTTTCTTCGTTTTAAAGGACTATTTCTTATCTTTTGAAGAATATTCTATTGTCTTTCTTTTGTAGTATTAACTAACTTGGGTATCACTAATTCAGTGACCTCTAAGTGCTAGAACACTTTTTCACATCCACAAAAGTTTTGGGAGTTTTAAAGGAGTGTCTTCATGGGTGGTCTTTTCCTAAACCCTTGGTATTTCCGAACTTTCATTTGCAGGTGCTTCAGGTGTCTGTTCAGTCTGTTCCACTTGCTTATCACTCGAAGAAGGTAATTTTTCCTTACTCGCAGTAGGTCTCTTGACATGAATTTTTAGAAGTTGCACCCCGCTTCTGGTTGTTATTGCTTTGACATGTTCCTTTAGGTAGATCTCTGTATTTCTGGGTAGTGATCCTGGTGCTCTACCATTCATAGATAGTGCCATTTGCCCCATCTAAGTTTCCAAGTTTTTAATTGCAGCATTCTGTTCCTAGAGGGTTGATTTAGTTTTTCGCATAAATTGATTGTTGGCTTCCATGTACTGTTTGTTTTCTCCATAAATTTACAGAACATTTCTTCCAACTGCAACTTCTTCTCTGCCTGCTGAAACTGACCATGTGGCCTATTCTGGTTCTGACCACCCCAAGAAAAATTAGGGTGTTTCCTCTACCCTGGGTTGTAGGTTTCTGAATGTGGATTTATTTGTTGACATTGTCCCCATTGTACGAAGCCTACTTGTTCCATACCTTGAGCTAAAATTGAGCACTTCTTTGTGTTGTGATTTGCTCTACACTCCTCATAGCTGGGATTTTTTGGTTTGTGCAGCATTAGCTATCTATGATATGCTCTCCACCTTATGGAATAATGAGTCTATCTTTGTTATCAAGGCTGAGTAAACATCCATCTCGTATACACCTGGCACCTTCCATTGAACTACCCGCTCAGAAGCCCACATTACTAAAGTAGTTGCCATTGTCTCGAATAGTTTCAAGGCCTCATCAATGGTTCTTGTTGATAATGAACTATTTGCGAATAATCCACCATGATTTTGATCGATGGTAGCAATCCCGCATAAAAATATTGGAACTGAAGTCTTTTACAAATACAGTGATGAGGACACTTCCAAAGCATGTTCTTGAGCCTGTAAATCCCGCATAAAAATATTGGACTTGGAGTCCTTTGCTAATATCGTGATGATGACACTTCTTTAGCATATTATTGAATTGATTCCAAGCTTCATCGAAGGATTCTGATTTACCTTGACGAAAAATTGAGATGTCATGCTTCAATTTTGCAATTTTGGCCGGTGGAAAGAACTTTGTGTAGAATTTTGGAGCTAAGTCGTCCCATGTGCTAATGCTGGCAATAGGTTGAGAATCCAACCACTCCAATGCTTTATCAAGTAGCGTATGTAGGAACAGCCGTAGTTTAATAGCATCATCTGAGATACCCTGATATCTGAAGTGTTGACACATCTCCAAGAATCGAAAGACATGAGTATGTGGGTTTTCTTCAATTCTGCCATAGAACTGATGTCCATTTTGAAACAGGTGAATGACGTTGGTCTTTAATTGGAAGTTAGGCTTCTCAAACGGAGGGTAGATGATGCTGGATTGACTCTGAGTGATTTATGGCATCATGAAATCTCCAACCAACATGTTTCCCTCAACAATAATTTTCTCTTCATTGACTTGAACCAATTGTTCATTTTGCGCGTCAATCATTTGTCGTACTACTCTTACTTCTCTTTGCCTACGATGGAAGATGTGTTCGATTTCTGGATCAGCTAGAATCAAGTCATTGTCAAGCAACCTTTGCATTCACGACCTGAAAAAGAATCACAAGTAGCAATTAGATAGTTTACTAAAGAGAAAAATTACTAACTAAAACACAAATAATTAAAACTGAAGATAAAATTCAAACTAGTGTCAAAATAAATAGAATTGAACTTAATTCAATTCCCGGCAACGATGCCAAAAACTTGTTCACGAAAATATATCGAATTAAAATCACCGCAAGTGTACAGTTCGTTACGAGTAATAAAGTAAACTTTTTGAGCCCAAGTATCGTCCCAAAAGGATTGATTAGTTACAATTCAAATTATTATAACCTTAACCGAAATAATAAAAAGTGAGAGTGTTTGTTTTGATGAAATTCTAATTAAATTAATGATAAGTATGCAATTATGAATAAATTAACTAACTAGATGCAAATTGACGATGAATATAAATTGAAGTGTTTTCCAATATGTGATGAATGTATTAGGATCAAGAATCCCTATGTAATATTATTCTCTAAACCTAGTTCTACACATTGACAGACGATTAAAATAATGAAGAATCTATGCTTTTAAATTATTTAAAAGCCTCTCTCGAGTAAAGTTAAACATATTCCAATATGCTACCCAACTATATCTCTATGACGGATGCAAACATATAAGAATGCATGAGATTTTATGAACAATTAACGATTCATATAGGGCATAGCGGTATATTTATATCTCGTAGCGAACCCTATGATGATTTATATTACATCAAACTTATTCCCCTTCTTTCAAATGCATGAAACAAGCCACCAAACTCACACAATAACGTATACAATAATTATGGAGAAAAAGAAACTCATATAAATCATTCAAATATTCAAAACTTGTTTTTGATCGTCAAGAATGTAAAAACTAAATTGAAAATCATATTACATAGTTCATCTAACCCTAGTACATAATTAATTTAGCCTAGCATGGTAGAACAAAGAAAATTCGAAAAATTAATGAAGAACGACACCACCAATTTTGATTCTTGAATTAAATCTTCGCGTCGTGATGTTATTTCCTTGTTTGTGCCTCTTTTTCTCTCTAAAAACATTCAAAAAATCCTCCATCCTCATTTTGAACGGCTCTAGGGTTTAAATACCCTCCCTAGATTTGTTTCCAAAGGTGTTTGAATTGGAAAAGGAAACCAGATTTTTTGGCCAAAAAAGTCTACTATGCGACCGCATAGTTCTTCTCTATGCGACCACATAGTAGAACAAATTGGCCTTCTTTTTTTTTTCCTGAATTGACTTATGCAACCGTATAGCTCTTTGAACTATGCGATCGCATAGTTATAACAATTTACATATTCTTACATTTTGATCCTCAAATTTAGTTTCACCAATCTTGACCTCTTTTCCCACATCTTCTTCCTCCAATTTGTTATTACAATGCTCGATTAGTCTTCGACATCTTCACGTCTCCAATTCCTCTTCTGGTTATCTTTCGATTATTTGCAGATTGGTCCCAAAACTTGGTTTTCTTTCATTTTAGTCCATTGTTTCCATTTTTCTTCTAATTCCCTCCATAATCATCATTGTTGTCCTGCAAAACACAAATTATATCGAATTAAGCTATATTCCACATATTTTTGACAATTATCCATGTTTGTAAACCAAAATAAGTGTGTAAAATGCACTTGTCAGCCAACATGTGCTTCATGGCAATTAATGATGAGGTAAAATCTATTGAACATTTTTCATATGAAGATTTATCTTCCTCCTATGATGAAATTTTAGAAGAATTTGAAAAGTTAGCTCGTAGTCATTCTATTCTTAAAAAGAAAGATAAATTACTAAAAATGAGATGGAGACTAAAAAGGAAAATGAAGAGTGTGATTTATTATTCAAAGAAAATTGTCCTTTGAAAGGAAAAAGTCGAAGATCTAACAAAAATCATTTATAAATTCACTCAAGGGAAAACGATTTTCGACTTAATGCTCGGTAATCAAAAATATGTTTTTGATAAAGGAGATATCGGATATAAACCATTTTTGAAACAAAAATCTCTTAAGAATCTATTTATCAAAGCCTCAAATTCAATTCCCTCAAAAATTACTTGTAGCTTTTGTAATAAAAATGGACATGTGGCCACAATTGTCTAACAAAAAAGAAGGTATACTTTGAAAACAAGTGGACTTGAGAATCCACTAAAACCATCTACCAAGAACCCAAACTTGTATAGGTACCAAAGATAAAAAACTAGTATTATTTTTGTAGGTACCAAGAATGACAATGAGCAAATGGTTCGTAGATAGTGGATGTTCAAAGCATATGACCGGAGATAAAACCTTGCTATCAAACTTCAAAATGAAGGATGGAGACCATGTCACCTTTGGGGACAATGCTAAAGGAAAAATAATTGGAATTGGAAATATTGGTAACCATCTCTCACCTTCCATTGAAACTGTTCTATTGGTAGATAACCTCAAACATAATTTACTTAGCATTAGTTAATTATGTGACAAATGATATCATATGAAATTCGATTCTTCCAAATGTCTTATAAATGATGCTACATTTAAAGAGGTATTGTTTGTAGGAAGCCAAAACAAAAATATTTATATCATAAATATTGATTTTGAAAATAATAAAAAATGTCTAGTGAGTTTAAAGGAGGATACTTAGCTATGGCATAGGAGACTAGGCCATGTTAGCATGGATCTCCTTTCAAAAATCTCCAAAAATTGCTTTGTCAAAGGTTTGCAAAATCTAAAATTTGAAAAGGATAAAATTTGCAAGGTATGTCAATTTCGTAAATAAGTAAAAAGCTCATTCAAATCAAAATCACACTCATCAACTACAAAATCACTTCAATTGCTCCACATTGATCTTTTCGAACTTTCTAGAACTGCTAGTTTAGGCAGAAAATACTATGCTTTCGTTATTGTTGATGATTTCTCTAGATTTACTTGGGTTCTTTTCTTGAATCCTAAGGATGAAGCTCTAAAGACCTTTAAACATTTTTTCAAAAAGGTTCAAAATGAAAAAAGATATTCAATTTTAACCATTAGAAGTGATCATGATGGATAATGCACTTTAATTCTTGACAATGACACATTGAAAGCTCAAGTGATAAATTTCTTGTACATGATAAAAATCACTTTAATAAAATGTTTGCACAAAAATTATTTTTCAAAAGTAAGATTTTCAACCTAATCTTGAAAATTATTAAACATCACTTACCTTGAAATATCTAGTAAAAATGTCATACAAAAGTTACTGTATACAAACAAAATAACAACTGGCCCAGAAACATTTTCTGGCAATCCGAACGTCTGATTCGCTAGCAACGGTCGAATATTCGATCATTCTGGCTGATTTTCAAAAGGCTATCTTTTTGGTGTCATCCAGTATTGTTCCGGACGTCCGGATAGGTCGTCTGATTCGGTAAAACATTTGATAGTTGGACTACTATAAATACCAACTCACTTGCCATTCATTTTAACAAATAGTGAGCATTAAAGTGAAATTCATTTAAGCAAAATAGCATTGATTTCTCATCCTATTTATTATTATAACATCATTTTTGTTTCGAAAAATTTTTAATTAAATCAATTCTTGGAAATCATTCAACACAACAAAATTTTTCTAAACCTAACACGGGAGCTCCACTCATTACTATCCATTAAAGTGTTAGTCTATTTCTCTCTTATTACTTCATTGTGATCATATCATTTATTAAGAGAGAAGCTTTCAACTTGTAAACTCAATTCTTTTTAAACTTATGGGTTGTGTTGAGGTCTTAGAAAGCTCAACGTTGTAAAATGATCGGTGCTCATTGCTTGTAAGTTACCAGAAGCGTTATAAAGGGTTAGAATGCACCGCAAGTCAATCAACATAGTGAAATTGTCCTTGTTCGTGCAGTGAAGCTTGGTAACGGAGGACGTAGATCATTGCGTTGGATCAAACCTCCATAATTATATCGTTTGCACTCTCTATCCTTCTTCACTTATTGCTTTCATGTTTGTGTTTGTTATTTGATTCAATCTATCTAGTTATTACGTGTTTGATTTTAGGTTAATTCTCTGAAAAAGTTTTAAAAATCAATTCATCTCTCTCTTGGTTAGCTAGNTAGTTATTACGTGTTTGATTTTAGGTTAATTCTCTGAAAAAGTTTTAAAAATCAATTCATCTCTCTCTTGGTTAGCTAGTCTTGGGCTATCAGTATCGTCAGTAAATTGATGCCGTTTGTGTAAAACTTAAACAAAGTAAACCAAGAAGTCCTCTACAGTGGCTAAGTGGTCATTGAGGTCTAAAAGATTAAACCCAATGGAATAGATCTAGAGAAGATAGAAGCATCAGAGGTCGAAACAGAGGAATCTAGCAATGATCAAACCAATAGAGATATCAATCCTAAGATAAAGCGGGAGGGAGTACCCACGAAGTTTAAAACTAACAATTTCTTGTCCAACGCTACCGCCGGGAAAAATGAATATACACTACAGGAGGCATGTAGAAAATGTTGGAGAACCCCAATGCATTGGCAGAAGAAAATATACATATATGGGTAAAATATGAGGATCTTGAGGCAAAAAAGTGAGTTCATGCCGAGGAGATTGGTAAATAAGGCGAATATGCACAACTAGAGACATAACCACGTGCATGACCGAAAATTAGAAAACTCTGGAAAATTCAAAGGTCAATTGATGACAGAGGTTTACGACATAAAGAAAGATCTAAGGTATGAAAAATGAATAACCATAGAATCATTCAATAAAAGTATAGTGAGATAGGTACCAGCCACAAGGCTAGATAATGTGAAGCAAAAACTAGGAGAATCCCTCAAAATTTACTTCTTACATTTCAAAGCTAAAATGATTTCTAGCAAAACTATACTAGATGAAGAGGCAAGAGTTGCCTTATGGAATGGCTTGTTGGAGAGGACCCCACCCGGTGACAAGCAATTAAAAGGTATCCATATAACTCAATTACTGGAACTACTTCTCAATGAGATTCAGGTAGATGATATCCTTGAGAATCGAATGAGGTAGAAGCAAGGACAACAAGATGAATTCAAAAGAGAAGTGCATACATTTGAATTTGGATGGCCTAGATCACAATATCCCCACTTGGATGGATCCAAGGATAGAAGAAATATGTTCTCCATCACATGTTTCCAAAATACAGATAAATCATATCTACCTCTTAATGAGTGGAAGTCAAAATTTTGTATAGACATCACACCAGAAGCCATGATGTAGATAATGTTTCAAAGTGCTTAAAATATCCAGGATACAATGCAATTAGAAGCCTCCATACCCAGAGAAAATGTAGAACAAGCAATGATGCACAATCTCAAAAGGTATGAAGATTGTACACGGTATACACTCTTAAGCACCTAGTTAGTCCACACTTAAAACATTTTTTGGCCTAAAGGTAAGTATAAATAACTTACTCTCTTTCAATTATATTTGATAATAATGCAAGGAATCAAATGTTTCCAAACGCGATGCATCACGGATGCAAGCCGAAATAACCACGATGGTACCAGCTATCATTCAAAAATAAACTCCGTGAATATTCCATTTATGAATGCTTTGATCCAATGCAGGGTGAACACCCCAAGACATTCATTGCAGAACATCTTAGATGATGTTGCCAAAATAAAAGGATTTGATTCCCAAGGAACAAATCATTCTAATAATTAAGCTAGAAAATGAGAAAGAAAAGCGTGCTTGAAAATTCTTATTTAACAAAGTAAATATCCGATACCGTGAAGGGTAAGGAAGAAAACTTATATGCTAGTAAAGATAACTTGTTAAGTACTAGGGAAAGAATGAGAGATGAATGCCAATGAAAAAGGTTTTGCACCTGAAATAAGGTCGTAGAAATGTGGATTGGTAGCTAAAGGTGAGGCTAGTCCCGCCTAACAAAGACTATCCCAGCCCAGATGGGTGAAGTCGAGATCCATCTCCTATAAGAAATTCCAATTAAAGGCGAGGTCTATTTCGCTAAAGAAATTCTAATTAAAGGTGAGATCTATCCTACAAAAAGAATTTCAACCAAAGGCGAGGTCTATCCTGTCAAAGGAATTTCCACTTAAGGAAAGACTTTTCTTGCCAAAGAAATATGGGGACTGATTTCTACCCCAAAGAAAATTATTATAAAAAAGTACGAGGCCACATAAATTTATTTTTAAATGTCATGACATAATTGTAATAGAGCGCAAAGTACTTATGTGTTTAAAGAGTCATGGCAAGGGATGTAATAGTAATACATATACCTTTATGGTGTTATGATGATTTGATAGAGTCTCATTTCGAAAATGGCGTTGTCAAAATGTGTAATTAGAACAAGAAAGAAAGATTCCATTGATGATATAAACTTGTTATGAATACATCCACATTAAGCATAATTATTAACTGATGAGTAAAACAATGCGAGTTCAAAGAATGCCAAATGAACAAATTCGTACAACATAAAAAATGATATTTTACTAATAAACTTGACAAGAAAGAGTTATTTTATACAGACAACGAATGAAACTTTACTATCATTAAGTAATGAGAGAAAAATAAGTTATCTTAATTAATCAAGAACTAAAAGTTCCTAGAAGACAGATCATCCTGGTTAACTTGAACTTCATCCCGAGGGTACACTCAATTCTGAAGAAGTAGGAATGGAAGTGTTAAGAGGCTCATTGATAGCCACATTCTTACTTGGGGGGATAGCTGGAGAGTCCACATGTTGAGAAAGATCAATAGAAAATGATGGTGTGTCCAGGGCCCAGAGGCCAACAGACAAACCTCATGAGAAAGGGTGTCTTCGACATTATCTTCACGAGCCTCCAAAGACTATTTATTCCATTTAGGGTTAAAGCTTTTGATAATATCAAGCACTTTATTTCCCCGTTCTGCATAGCATGCTTAACCAACTTCGCCTCGAGAACAGCTGCTCCAAAAAGGCTAGACTCCACAATAGCTAATTCTATCTCAATATTATTCAATCTATCACGAAGTAAAGCTATCTCATTCTTTGTGCTATTAAGTTCCATAAGGGCTGGTGAAACTCATCTCTAAGATGCGAATCGTCACGTTTAGTCCTTGCAACATAGGTTGCATGCTATATTGGCCAAATCTAGATCCAAAGAGATCTTATTGCCATTGGCTTCTGAGGAAACCTCCATCACAGTAAAAGCTTCGATACTCTTACTCATCTTCTTATATTTATTCCATTCACCATCAACCTCTTTGAGCTTTTTCTAAAGAAGATCGCATCTTTTCGCCAAAGAATTAGCCTTCTTCTCCAGGCCAACCACCCCTGAGGTGCAATCTTTATAGTCAAAACTTTTGGTCTTGAAATAAGATTGCAGCTTTTTGAAGGTGGGCATCAATCATTTTTCCCCTGTTAGTGGGGGTAAGCTTTTCCACTAATGTCTCCCAAGATTAATTAAAATAGGCATAGATAACCTTCGTCATTCGAAAGATAAAATGAGAAAACAACGACAAAACCACCATATCTAATGTACTCTCACTGCGAGAAAGGAATAGAGACCTTAAATTTGGAGTGGGCCTTTGGGATGACTAAGAGTTTTTGGGGCCGTGAGGGGCACAGTCCCTAATGAGACTTTGTTTTCCTAAGATCCCTAATCGGACCTAGAGAGGAGGAAGGCATTGACTCCACAGGCTATAGTTCTAAAGCTCTGGCAATAGATACATGTAACGAGGGTTGCTTGGATGAAGTATCGAATCCTATCAATTCGTATGAGCCTCATATTTCATTTTCCCAGAGATTAAAAAAGCACAAGATAGATTACAAGAAATTCCTAGAGGTCTTCAAGAAACTAGACATCAACATTTTATTCGCTAACGCCCTTATTCAAATGCCTAGCTACACCAAGTTTTTGAAAGATATTCTATCTAACAAACATAAGCTAGAGGAGCATGAGATGGTAATGTTAATTGAGGAATGTAGCGCTAGAATTTAGAAAAAGCTTTCTCCAAAACTTAGAGACCCAGGGAGTTTTACTGTACTTTACACTATTGGAAATTGTCATTTTGATAAAGATTTATGTGATTTAGGTGCAAGTATTAATTTGATGCCACTTTTTATTTTCAAGAAACTCAGTTTGGGAGAGGCGAAAGCAACAACAGTGACTTTGTAGTTGTCTAATCGATCCCTTACACATCCAAGGGAAATTATAGTTCCAGCATATTTCCTTATCCTAGACATGGAGGAAGACAAGGATGTACCGCTTATACTGGGCTAACCATTCTTAGCTACTGAGAAAGTACTCATCGATGTACAGTAGGGTCAGTTGATTCTGAGGATCGGAGGGAACAAGTTGCTTTCAATATCTTCAAGGCCATGAAATTTTCTACTGAGTCCGATAGTTGTTTTCAGATTGATGTAATTGAAAAAGTGGTCAAAGACACATTTTTGCTGCACAACTCATCTGACATGTATAAAGCATGCATCGCACATTTCCAATCTACTCACTCTGATTCTATTGAGATTGAGACATGTGCAAGGATTTTGGAGACTAACCCACCATACACACAGAAATGACAGTTTGAAGAATTAAGAACTGGCCCTACAAGGCCATTACCATCTGTTCAACAGCCTCCAAAGTTGGAGCTTAAACAACTACCACCTCATCTTCGTTATGCTTACTTGGATGAGTCTTCTATACTTCCAGTGATTATATTGAGCTCAGTTATTAAGGTGGAGGAAGAGACATTGCTACAGGTGCTTCGAAAAATAAAACAGCAATTGGGTGTTCTATTACAGATAGCAAATGGATCAACCCTTCACTATGCATGCACGAGGTTCTCATGGAGGAAAATTTTAAACCTTATATAAGTGGTCAAAGAAGGTTAAACCCGAACATGAAGAAGATAGTTAGGTTCGAGGTACTGAAACTTCTCGACGTCGGAATCATTTACCCGATAGTATTACTATGGTGCAAAATGAGAAGAATGAGTTGATTCCCATTCAAACTGTTACAAGATGGAGAGTGTGCATTGATTACCGGACACTCAATGCTACCACTATGAAGGATCGCTTTCCTCTTCTATTTATTAATCAGATGCTTGAATGGATGGCAGGACATTCACACTATTACTTCCTTGGCGGCACTTTGGATATAATCAGATCCCAGTAGCACCTGATGATCAGGAGAAGACCACTTTCACTTGTCCCTATGGTACATTTGCTTACCGTAAAATGCCTTTCAGGTTATGCAAAGCTCATGCTACCTTTCAGCATTACATAATGGTGATTTTCTTTGACATGGTGGAAAAATTAATAGAAAGTTTCATGGATGACTTCTCAGTATTTGGACCGTCGTTTGAAGAATGTTTGGACCATCTGAGCTTGGTCTTACAGTGGTGCAAGGAAACCAACTTGGTGTTGAACTGGGAAAAATGTCATTTCATGGTACATGAGGGCATTGTGTTGGGGTATCACATTTTAGCTAACGGGATAGAGGTGGACAAAGTGAAAATTCAGGTTATTGGGAAATTACCGCCGCCTACATCAGTTAAGGGTGTTCGTAATTTTCTTGGGCATGCCGGGTTCTATAGACGGTTCATTAAGGATTTCTCGAAGATCACAAAGCAACTGTGCAGCCTACTAGTTAAGGATGTCGCATTCAGCTTCTCTGAAGAATGTCTTGTGGCTTTCAACACATTAAAAGGAAGCTGGCTTCAGCACCAGTGATCATCGCACCAGATTGGAGTTTGCCTTTTGAATTAATGTGTGATGCTAGTGATTACGTGGTAGGGGCAGTATTGGGACAACGATAGAATAAGATATTTCACATGATTTACTATGCAAGTAAAATATTGACTAATGCCTAGCTAAACTATGCCACTACGGAGAATGAATTATTAGCGGTGATCTATGCCTTTGACAAATTTTGGTCCTATCTGGTGGGATCAAAAGTCATCGTTTACACTTATCATGCTGCTTTAAAGTACTTTTTTACGAAGAAGGATGCCAAACCAAGACTTATTCGTTGTATGTTACTTCTACAAGAATTTGACCTGGAGATAAGGGACATAAAGGGTAGCAAAAATATGGTAGCAGACCATTTGTCTCGACTAGAGCCCGAAAAGTAGACTGATTCCATTGACATTAATGAGATTTTTCCAGATGAGCAGATTTTCATCATGGGAGGAGTACCTTGGTATGCTGACATTGTAAATTACTTGGTCAAGTCTATCACACCACCGGACTATTCGAGTCATCAACGGAAAAGGTTTTTCGCTGACTTGAAATATTATTTTTGGGAAGATCCATTTTGTATAGGCGAGGAACATATCAGATTATTTGGATATGTGTGCTAGATGAAGAAGTTCCTAAAATAGGCGTCCAAAATAGTAGTAAAAATTATACAATCTGGGTTATATTGGCCTTCCATATTCCAGGATACTTTCGAATTCGTGAAATGATGTGGTAGGTGTCAACGCACTGATAATATCTCGAGAAGGAATGAAAAGCCTCTAAGCAGCATCTTTGAGGTGGAACTTTTTGATGTATGGGGAATTGACTTCATGGGACCGTTCCCACCATCATTCTCAAATCAATACATACTGGTTGCTAATGACTATGTCTCCAAATAGGTAGAAGCAGTAGCATTGCCAACCAACGATGCTAAAGTAGTGATTGGGTTTTTAAAGAAGTGTATTTTCACTTGTTATGGTACACCTTGGGCTATAATCAGTGATGGGGCAAACACTTTTATAATTGTCACTTTGAGTCATTGTTGGCTAAATATGGCGTCCAGCATCGTATAGCAACTCCATATCATCCTCAAACCAGCGTCCAAGTTTAAATCTCCGACAAGGAGTTGAAAAGAATACTAGAGGGAATAGTGAGCTCTTCTAGGAAAGATTGGTTTAAGAAACTTGACGACGCACTATGGGCTTACAGGAAAGCATTCAAAACACCTATAGGTATGTCTCCATATCGGTTGGTTTTTGGAAAAGCATGTCATTTTCCAGTTAAGTTAGAGCATCGAGCATACTGGGCAGTCAAGAATTTGAACTTTGATTTGAAGCTGGCTGGTGAAAAGCGATTGCTATAATTGAATGAGATGGATGAATTCCGACTAAAAGCGTATAAGAATGCAAACTTTATAAGGAGCGCACAAAAAAGTGGTATGACATGAATATTCAGAGACAGAAGTTTGTGGTGGGCCAAGAAGTCTTGTTATTCAATTCAAGACTCAAGCTTTTCCCTGAGAAGTTGAGGTCAAGATGGTCCGGGCCATATACAATCAATAAAGTGTTTCCATATGGAGTAATTGAAATCACTCATGATAGCAAGGGAACATTTAAATTGAATGGACATCGATTGAAACCTTATTGGAGCGGTGATTATCCAAAAGAAAAGTCCACCGTCTATTTCATGTTTTAGACATTTTTAGGCATATTGGGTTATTCAATCTCCATAGGGATCATTAAGAGTCTATGCATGGTCCAAATTGGTTTTGCATATCTTGTGCATTAGTTTGGTGTAAAAGCCACGCGTTTCGAGGCAAAATGACCCATTTTGAGCTTTTCGGGATCATCATATGTTTTTTTAAGTTTAAAATATTTCTAGAACCACACTCATGACATCCACGCACCCTTTGTAGTTTAAAATATGTTTTGACAAGTTGTAGGGGCGTTAGAATGCCATTTTGCAATGTGGGTTAAAAATCGAGTTTTACGTGAAATTTGACCACATAATGAGTTTTCGAGGAGTTAAGCATGTTTTAAAGTTTTCCACGTTGTATACATTCTTTACATGTGTTTGAGCTCGTTTACACAAAAATCGACGACTTGGGGGTCTCGAATGATCAAAAGGAAATTTTTTTTTTTTTTTTGGAAATCTGCCAGAGTATGCATCCCCGATAGTCTATGTGACCACCACCAGGGATTGATGTTGCAAGCATGGATGTAGGGCCAAAATTGTCTATGCCTACTTGTTATATGCGACCGTATGACTTTGTTCTATACACACGGCCACACCCTTTCCCATTCACTCACGCACACGATCACACACACCTATGCACACGGCACACACCACCACTCGAATAACCCTCTTACATGACACAAACCCTCCAAACATCCCTTACACTTACCTTGTCTCCATTTCTCTTCAATATCACAGATCACATCAAGGTATGTTCTCTATTTTCGTTTTTATGTCCACTTTTCTTTGTTGTTTTGGAGGAATTGGATGATTGCGATGACATGTGGGTGTTAGGTAGATGATGGATGTTGTCTTGATTGCATTGAATTGAGAAAAATTTTATGGTATGGTTCATAACCAAGGTTTTGAAATCTCCATGAATAATGGAGCGCTTGCAACGTGTTCGATGAAATACTTATGTGAATTTTTGTGTGGAATTAGGGTTTATTTCGAATTTGACATTATTGATATGCATTTTCCATCGCATTTTGTGATGAGGTGCCTTGTCAAATGTCATTTCACACACCAAAATCAAAGAGGACCACACATGAGCATGACATGGCTATGCACACGGCACTTCACGTCCCTCATGGCCTTGCCAATTTTGAGTATTTGTTAGACTAGTATATATGCCTGGAGGTTTCTTGGGAAAATCTTGATTTTTCTCGACGATGTCCAGAGGCAAACTTGCTTAGTTGAACATGCTTGTCAATGTTACATTTTCACTCTTTTTGCTAGGCTATTAGGTCTTTGAGCTACTTTTTGACATGTTTCATATCATATCCATCTTTCGTGTTATATTTTTTTGAGTATGGCTTCGTGATATCATATTATACTTTGTTTAGTCGATTATATGACCCATTTTGACTACACACATGGTATACATACTTTCACATACATTTAAGGATTCGATGCCTCTCTTCTTATATTATCTTCCCACAACTTCGCATTCCTTTTTTACATCACATATGACTTACATGTATCGATTTTTTTTCTTGGTGCTGCATAATTCCTCCTGAATGCACTGCTAAGGGAAAGGAGAAGGTAGCATCTCGCTCAAGAACTACACTCACTCGGGGACCGGAAGGGGGTTTACAATGATTTTTCAATCAAGAGGCCATAACTCGCTACTCCGATATCGTTGGCTATTGGGCCCTACTTCCAGAGAGACCAGTCTGCCTGGAAGACTTTCTCGATTTTGAGATAGTCACCTTGATCCACAACTGTGGTTGGGAAAAGGTCATAGAATGACCTCAACTGGTGTACGAGGGATTAGCTCGCAAGTTCTATGCCAACTTCAACATGGACATCGAGACCCATGGTTCCGAACATCAACATTCAAACATGGGTACGGGTTAAATTATCATGTTTACACCTGAAGTCATTAATGACTACTCTCAGTTGACGAGGGATAACATTACTCATATTCTTGATAATTTCCAATGGAGCACAATTGAGGGAGTTCTACTAGGGCGTGAGGATGCTTGTTCGTTACAAACTTTTGTGTGGAATCAAATTGAGCTCACACTGTCTATAGCCATTCTCTGGCTATTAATCTACCACAATATCGAGCCTACCTCTCAAAGGACTACATTTACTGACCCAAAGGCCGGTTTACTTTATCACTTGGTGCGAGGGTCGAAGATTGATTTAGCAACTATCATCTATGATCAGATTCACTCGCAGGGTGTCTGGGAGATCGACAATGATCTCTGATCTTTCCGAGTCTCATCAGTACCATTTACAAATGGGCAGGCGTTACTATCCCATCCTGAGAGCTTCTCGAGAAACCTAGTCCTTTCATTAAACAGACTACCTTGGAGGCTCAGGATCGAGCTCGGGCAAAACATAAAGAGAAACAAGAATATTTGCATTTGAGGCAGCAGGCTGTGCATAATCAAGGAGATAGCTATGATGCATGAGCCACAGTCGGCACCACTAGAGGTCGGTACACAACTGTTACGACAGATGTTCGCTACTATGATCGATTTGAGTCGAGATATAGAGTCTTGGACAGGCTGTGGGTGCCATGGGTACGACTATCCTGACGATTTGGGATGACATGCTAAGCACTAGGAATTTTGTTTCCAACACCGTCGAGAGTCCTTAGCTCCAAGACACGAGGTTGAGATCATGAATGGGCGGTTGAATAATTATGTAGGCAGAGTGAATGTGATTCGATTGAGAGCTAACGAGTCTTGGGACCATTTAGGTAACATTGAGGCTAAGGTTCGAGATCAGTCTCCCCATATTTAAGGGATGCATGTCGAACTTACATAGCAATTCGAGTTAATGCGATAGATCCTCACCCGTCTTTTACCACCATTGGTTGACGATGCATTCGGCTTTGGTATCCATCCACTACCTCCATACTGATCAGGGGAGTATTCTGAGCCCCATTTTCTGTGACTTATTATGCAATTGTCCTTATTGTTACGAACTCATTTTCCTGCTGTTGCTATTCTTCACAACATTGAGGACAATATTTTGTCTAAATTTGGGGTGTCATTCAACATGTTTTACTGCAGAATTGTGTGTCTGTGTGAAAAAAATTAAAAAAACATTATTAAATTATATCTTTTATACAACTTTCATTTAGTTACTTTCAGTTTTTGATATTTATTTTCTAGCATTAGATTAGAGTTGTGTGCTTGTGTAGGTTCGATAACTTTGCTAGCCATGATGTTTAATATTGGTTTAGGTATGAATTGTGAATGATGTGCACTATTAGCTTAATCAAAGCTTGTGAATGCTAAACTTTGACATTTTTATGCACATTACTCATGTTGACATATTGAGTTGGTGATTTGGTTTATTATTTAGGTAATAGTTGAACATAGCACATAAACTGAATAACCTAAATCGTATAATTCCATAATCCAACTATAGAGTTTTTTGGAGATGGTTGAGTTGTTACAAGAGAACGTTAAGATGAGTAGAGATTCCATGCATGATACCAACCTGTGTAGATTGTCTAAAACTAAGAGACGAAGATAAGGTGAAAGCTTTAAGTTAGAGGTTAGTTTTAGAAACTGGATGTCTAAAAGAAAATGGCTATTGCACTAATATTTGAGTGACTAAAAGCATTTGTCGAGCCTATATGATTTGACTGATTAAGTCTGTAAGGGTGGTTGAAAACCTGGTGCCCTATGGTTATCTGAATTGAGAGTCATTGGCCTAAAGCTCGTTACATGTGTCATATAGAAAGTAAATGAGAAGATGTTAAAAAAAAGTATAATGATATTGCTATACATTTGTATATAAAATCACATTGATTACTCCCAGATATTCGGTCGATAGAACTATACCTTCGATGAGAGGCAAGTAACTTAGTTTAAGTCTTAAGAGTTGAAGCATTAAAAAATATAGGAGAATATCAACTTGTTAAAGTATGAACTTGTAATAGTAAGATCTATCCAAACTAAGAGAGGGTAAGGAATAGAATTGAATAAGTTCAATTTAAGATGCACGCCAGAAAAATTAAGTGAAAATAATAAGTTTGGGGCGTGTACAACTCTCGAGCAAAGTAAGGAAATATTTGACTATTGTGGGTCGGGTGTTGAGCCAATCATGAGTTTAGTATGTTGGCATGAGTATATATATATACACACACACATACACGTCAAGTAAACATGTAACGGGTGGAGATTGATTGATTTTGCACTGTTAAAATTTTTCATTTAATTTATTACTAACTTCTAATCTTGAGACACGTAAAATTGTCAAACCATGTTTTGTGTGAAATTAAGTTACATTTCTGTTTGAGGACAAACAATAGTTTAAGTTCGTGGGAGTTGATAAGTACATTTTACACACTTATTTCGGTTCACAAACATGGATAATTGTCAATAAATATTTGGAATATAGCTTAATTTGATGTAATTTTTATTTTGCGGGACAACAATGATGATTATGGCGGGAATTAGGAGAAAAATGAAAAAAAGGACTAAAATGAAAGAAAACTAAAGTTTCAGGACCAATGTATAAATAATCGAAAGATAACCCAGAAGAGAAATTGGAGACGTGAAGATGTCGAAGACTAATAGAGCATTGGAATAACACATTGGAAGAAGAAGATGTGGGAAAAGAGGTCAAGATTGGTGAAACTAAATTTGAGGACCAAAATACAAGAATATGTAAATTGTTATAACTGTATGGTCACTTATAACTATGCGGTCACATAGCTCAAAGAGCAATGCGGTCGTATAGGACAGTTCTGGAAAAAAAAGAAGGCCAACTTGTTCTACTATGCGGTCGCATAGTAGACTTTTTTGGCAAAAAATATGGTTTCATTTTCCAATTCAAACACCTTTGGAAACAAATCTGGGAAAGGTATTTAAATCCTAGAGCCATCTAGAACGAGGACGGAGGATTTTTTTGAAGGTTTTCAGAGAGAAAAAGAGGTATAAACAGGGAGAATAACATCACGACTCGAATATTTAATTCAAGAATCAAAATTGGTAATGTTGTTCTTCATTAATTTTTATGATTTTCTTTGTTCTTGAAAATTGGGCTAAATTAATTCTGTACTAGGGTTAGATGAATTATGTAATATGATTTTCAATTATTAATTTTTACATTCTTGACTATCAAAAACACGTTTTGAATATTTGAATGATATATATGAGTTTCTTTTTCTCCATAATTATTGTATACGTTTGTGTGAGTTTGGTGG
>CAIGRB010100568.1:39478-77782 GCA_903798255.1 Fraxinus quadrangulata
GATAAGTACATTTTACACACTTATTTCGGTTCACAAACATGGATAATTGTCAATAAATATTTGGAATATAGCTTAATTTGATGTAATTTTTATTTTGCGGGACAACAATGATGATTATGGCGGGAATTAGGAGAAAAATGAAAAAAAGGACTAAAATGAAAGAAAACTAAAGTTTCAGGACCAATGTATAAATAATCGAAAGATAACCCAGAAGAGAAATTGGAGACGTGAAGATGTCGAAGACTAATAGAGCATTGGAATAACACATTGGAAGAAGAAGATGTGGGAAAAGAGGTCAAGATTGGTGAAACTAAATTTGAGGACCAAAATACAAGAATATGTAAATTGTTATAACTGTATGGTCACTTATAACTATGCGGTCACATAGCTCAAAGAGCAATGCGGTCGTATAGGACAGTTCTGGAAAAAAAAGAAGGCCAACTTGTTCTACTATGCGGTCGCATAGTAGACTTTTTTGGCAAAAAATATGGTTTCATTTTCCAATTCAAACACCTTTGGAAACAAATCTGGGAAAGGTATTTAAATCCTAGAGCCATCTAGAACGAGGACGGAGGATTTTTTTGAAGGTTTTCAGAGAGAAAAAGAGGTATAAACAGGGAGAATAACATCACGACTCGAATATTTAATTCAAGAATCAAAATTGGTAATGTTGTTCTTCATTAATTTTTATGATTTTCTTTGTTCTTGAAAATTGGGCTAAATTAATTCTGTACTAGGGTTAGATGAATTATGTAATATGATTTTCAATTATTAATTTTTACATTCTTGACTATCAAAAACACGTTTTGAATATTTGAATGATATATATGAGTTTCTTTTTCTCCATAATTATTGTATACGTTTGTGTGAGTTTGGTGGCTTGTTTCATGCATTCGAAAGAAGGAGAATATGTTCGGCATGATATAAATTATTATAGGGTCCGATAGGAGATAGAAATATACCACTATACCCTATGTGAATCGTTAATTGTTTATAAAATCTCATGCATTCTTATATGCTTGCATCCATCATAGAGATATAGTTGGGTGACATATTTGAATAGGTTTAACATTACTCGAGAGAGATTGTTAAATAGTTTAGGAGCATTGATTCTTTATTATTTTAATCATGTGTCAAGGTGTAGAACTAGGTTTAGAGAAGAATATTACATAGGAATTCTTGATCCTAGTACATTCATCACCACATATTTGGAAAACACTTCAATTTATATTCATCGCCAATGTGCATTTTTGCATACTTATAATTAATTTAGCTATAATTTCATCAAAACAGACACTCACTTTTTATTATTTCGGTTAAGATAACAATAATTTGAATTGGAATTAATCAATCATTGTGGGACGATACTTGGACTAAAAAAAGTCCACTTTATTACTTGTAACGAACCATACACTTGGGGTGATTTTAATGTGACACATTTTAGTGAAAATTGGCGATCTCTTCTTGAGTTTCATCTTCATCTTGATCATCTTCGTCGCTTTCATCCCATGTTGCTTGGAATGCCTTTTTCTTGAAATTTTTCTTTTTGTTGGACACTCGATTCTTTTGTGGTCGAGTTTGTCACAATTATAGAAATGATTCTTTTGTGTCTTTGTTCATTCTTGTCTTTTTTCTTTTGAAACTTTTGATTGTTTCGAAACCCTCTCATTTCTTGATAAAAAGAACTAAATCATCGAGCTCTTCATCACTCATGTTGTTATTTGTTGTTCCTTAATCAATTGCTAATTTTAAGGCAATTTGACATTTAGGAACCTCATTTGATTATTCTTTGCTCTTTCTTGTCTTCTCATTGATTTCGGCATTGTTAAGCTCATAACTCATCAATGTTCCATAGAGTTCTTCCAAAGGATATGTGTTCACATCCTTGGTGTTCTCTATCAACATCCTTAAGGGGCTCCATTCCTCAGAAAGTGACCTAAGCATTTATCGAATCCTTTTAGACCATTTACAATACCGGTAAAATGAGTAATCATATTAACAATAGATTCATTTTGTTTCATAAAGAAATTTTCAAATTCCTTGATTAACATATTGATTTTTGTTTCTTTAACTTCACTAGTACCGATATGAGTAACTTTTAATGCATGCCAAATGTCATATGCGGATTCACAAGTGCTAATTTGATTAAATTCATTTTTATCTAATGCACAATAGAATAAATTCTTAGTTTTGGCATTTAAGGATNGAATGATATATATGAGTTTCTTTTTCTCCATAATTATTGTATACGTTTGTGTGAGTTTGGTGGCTTGTTTCATGCATTCGAAAGAAGGAGAATATGTTCGGCATGATATAAATTATTATAGGGTCCGATAGGAGATAGAAATATACCACTATACCCTATGTGAATCGTTAATTGTTTATAAAATCTCATGCATTCTTATATGCTTGCATCCATCATAGAGATATAGTTGGGTGACATATTTGAATAGGTTTAACATTACTCGAGAGAGATTGTTAAATAGTTTAGGAGCATTGATTCTTTATTATTTTAATCATGTGTCAAGGTGTAGAACTAGGTTTAGAGAAGAATATTACATAGGAATTCTTGATCCTAGTACATTCATCACCACATATTTGGAAAACACTTCAATTTATATTCATCGCCAATGTGCATTTTTGCATACTTATAATTAATTTAGCTATAATTTCATCAAAACAGACACTCACTTTTTATTATTTCGGTTAAGATAACAATAATTTGAATTGGAATTAATCAATCATTGTGGGACGATACTTGGACTAAAAAAAGTCCACTTTATTACTTGTAACGAACCATACACTTGGGGTGATTTTAATGTGACACATTTTAGTGAAAATTGGCGATCTCTTCTTGAGTTTCATCTTCATCTTGATCATCTTCGTCGCTTTCATCCCATGTTGCTTGGAATGCCTTTTTCTTGAAATTTTTCTTTTTGTTGGACACTCGATTCTTTTGTGGTCGAGTTTGTCACAATTATAGAAATGATTCTTTTGTGTCTTTGTTCATTCTTGTCTTTTTTCTTTTGAAACTTTTGATTGTTTCGAAACCCTCTCATTTCTTGATAAAAAGAACTAAATCATCGAGCTCTTCATCACTCATGTTGTTATTTGTTGTTCCTTAATCAATTGCTAATTTTAAGGCAATTTGACATTTAGGAACCTCATTTGATTATTCTTTGCTCTTTCTTGTCTTCTCATTGATTTCGGCATTGTTAAGCTCATAACTCATCAATGTTCCATAGAGTTCTTCCAAAGGATATGTGTTCACATCCTTGGTGTTCTCTATCAACATCCTTAAGGGGCTCCATTCCTCAGAAAGTGACCTAAGCATTTATCGAATCCTTTTAGACCATTTACAATACCGGTAAAATGAGTAATCATATTAACAATAGATTCATTTTGTTTCATAAAGAAATTTTCAAATTCCTTGATTAACATATTGATTTTTGTTTCTTTAACTTCACTAGTACCGATATGAGTAACTTTTAATGCATGCCAAATGTCATATGCGGATTCACAAGTGCTAATTTGATTAAATTCATTTTTATCTAATGCACAATAGAATAAATTCTTAGTTTTGGCATTTAAGGATAATTTTTTTTGTCATCTTCATCATACTCTTCTCTAGATTTGGGGATAGTTTGATTGGGTTGACCATCTATCTAATGGTCTTGATAGGCTTATAGGACCATACTCGACTACTTCCCAAATATTATAATCAATAGATTGTATGTAAATCATCATTCTATCCCTCCAATAATTATAGTGTGTGTACCATCGAATAAAGGAGGTCGATTTGTGGAATACCATTACTCAAGATTGTGAAGTCTTTGAAAATGAGTACCTTGCTTTTGATACCAATGGATAGCCCAAAACTAGCTAACCAAGAGGAGGTGAATTGGTTTTTAAAACTTTTTCGAAGAATTAACTTAAAAGCAAACACGTAATAACTAGATAGATTGATTCAAATAACAAACACAAATATGAAAGCAATAAGTGAAGAATGATAGAGAATGTAAACGACATAATTATGGAGGTTCGATCCAACGCAATGATCTACGTCATCCGTTACCTATCTCTTCTGCACGAGCAAGGCCAATTTCACTATGTTGATTGACTTGTGATGCAATCCAACCCTTTACAACGCTTTCGGTGACTTACAAGTAAGGGACACTAATTCTTTTACAATGTTGAGCTTTTCAAGACCTCAACACGACCCACAAATTTAAAGAGAATTGAGTTTACAAGTTGAAAGCTTCTCTCTTAATAAATAATATGATCATAATTAAGTATTAAAAGAGAAATAGGCTAACACTTTAATGGATAGCAATGAGTGAAGCTCAAATGTTAGGTTTAGAAAAACTTTGTTGCGTTGAATGATTTTCAAGAATTGATTTAATCAAAAAAATTTCCAAACAAAAATGATTCGATAATAATAAATAAGATGCTATTTTGCTCAAAAGAATATCACTTTAATGCTCTCTAGTTGTTAAAATGAATGGCAAATGAGTTGGTATTTATAGCAATCCAACTGTCAAATGTTCCGTCGAACCGAACTACCCATCCAGAAGTTTAGAACAACACTTAACGACCCCAACAAAATAGCAGATTGAAAATCAGTAAGAACGATCAAATTTTCGATCGTTGTGGAGGACCGGACGTTCAGATGGCTAAAAATATTTCTGGGCCAATTTTTGTTTTGTTTATAGCCAGTAACTTTTGTTTGACATTTTTACTAGATATTTCAAGGTAAGTAAGGTTTAATAATTTTCAAGATTAGGTTGAAAATCTTACATTTGAAAAATAATTTTTGTGCAAACATTTTACTGAAGTGAACTTTTATCATGCACAAGAAATTCATCACTTGAGCTTTCAATGGGTCATTGTCAAGAATTAAAGTGCTTTACCTTTACAAATGAGCTAACAACATCTAGTTCCAATGTCTTTGATTGATTTGGCGCAAGTGCCCGATTATGGAATGGCACAATGTTTGTCTCCGTTTGATTTGGCGTAAGTGCTCGATTGTGAATGATCGATTTCCATTTTGAGCTTTCTTGATCTTTTCCTTTTGTCACCAATTTGATTAAGTTCGTAACATTCCAATGCCTTCGATTGATTTGGCACAAGTGCCCAATTATGGAAAGGCACAATGTTTGTCTCCGTTTGATTTGGCATAAGTGCTCGCTTGTGAATGATCGATTTCCATTTTGAGCTTTCTTGACCTTTTCGTTTTGTCACCAATTTGATTAAGTCCGTAACATGTAACAATGAAGACTTAAATATATATATATTAGAGATAAACATACTTTGTTTGTTATAATCAAAACACAAGATCGACCAAAGGTCAACAGATACAAATATGATTGACAAATCCTACTTCCTTAACTATGATTTTTGCATCGATTTGTTGACGATACAAATATGATTGACAAATCCTACTCACCTAACTATGATTTTTACTTCCTAAGAGTCCATGAGAACTACAGTGGTCCGGATAAATCTATCCTCTACATCTGCTCTTGATGGTGACATTCCAAAGAAAGTTTGGATCGCGGAAAAAGTCTCTTATAATCATTTAAGAGTCTTCAATTGCAGAGCACTTGTTCATATTCCTAAAGATGGAAAATCCAAGCTTGATAACAAGGTAAAGAAGTTGCATTTTCTTAGGTAATAGTCACGAAGAATTTGGATACAGATTGTAGAATATGATAAGAAAAATGTGATTAGAAATAGATATGTTGTGTTTCTAGAAGATCATCAATGATTCTGATGAAGTTGAGAAACGGAAGTCGTATGATGAGATTCCCACTTTAATCCAGCATAATAATCGTGGAAGAGACATATCGGAAGACCAAGGCAACATTGGTAATGATATAGTTGAATGTACATATCTAATTGAAGAAATTGAGCATAATAATTGTGGAAGAGACATGCCAGAAGACCAAGGCCTCTTTATCTAGTATGATTTTGCTAGCAATCATTTCAGCTTTGAAATGTAAGAAGTAACTTTTGAGGGATTCTCCTGGTTTCTACTTCACATTATCTATCCATGTAGCTAGTACCTATCTCACTATGCTTTTGTGGAATGCTTCCATGATTACTCATTTTTTTCATACCTTATATCTTTCTTCACATCGTAAACCTCTATCATCAATTGGCCTACGAATTTTCTGCAACTCTTTTTTTCAATCATACACGTGGTTAAGTCTCTAGTTATGCATATTTGCCTTATTTACCAATCTCCTCGACACTAGAGATCCTCACATTTTACACATATATGTCTATTTTCTTCCGTGCTTTGAGGTTCTCCAAAATTTTTTACACGCTTCCGTAGTGTATATTCATTTTTCTTGGTGGCAGCATTGGACAAGAAATTGTTAGTTTTAAACTTTGTCGGTTCTCCCTCTAGCTTTATCTTAGGACTGATATCTCTATTGGTTGAATCATTGGTAGATTCTTCTGTTTCGACCTCTGATGCTTCTATCTTCTCTAGATGTGTTCCACTGGATTTAATCTTTTAGACCTCAAGGACCACATAGCCCCTGCAGAGGATTTCTTTGTTTACTTTGTTTAAGTTTTACACAGACGGCATCAATTTGTTGACGATACAAACATGATTGACAAATCCTACTCCCCTAACTATGATTTTTGCATCAATTTGTTGACGATACAAATATGATTGACAAATCCTACTAATCTAACTATGATTCTTACTTCCTAAGAGGCCATGAAAACTATAGTAGTCTGGATAAATCTATCCTCTACATCTGCTCTTGATGGTGACATTCCAAACAAAGTTTGCACCGAGGAAAAATTTTCTTGTAATCATTTAAGAGTCTTCAGTTGCAGAACACTTGTTCATATTCCTAAATATGGAAGATCCAAGCTCGATGACAAGGTAAATGAGTGTATTTTCTTAGGTAATGGTCATGAAGAATTTGGATATAGGCTGTAAAATATGATAAGAAGAATGTGATTAAAAATAGATATGTTGTGTTTCCAAAAGATCGTCTATGATTCTGATGAAGTTGAGAAACAAAAGTCCAATGATGAGATTCTTACTTTAATCCCTCCATATGTTGAGCATAATAATCGTGGAAGAGACATGCCAGAAGACCAAGGCAACATTGGTAATGATATAGCTAAAGGTACATATCGAATTGAAGAAATTGAGCATAATAAACGTGGAAGAGACATGCCGAAAAACCAAGGCCTCTTCATCTAGTATAGTTTTGCTAGCAATCATTTCAGCTTCAAAATGTAAGAAGTAACTTTTGAGGGATTCTCCTAGTTTCTGCTTCACATTATCTAGCCCTGTGGCTGGTATATATCTCACTATGCTATTATTGAATGTTTCCATGATTACTCATTTTTCATACCTTAGATCTTTCTTCACGTCGTAAACCTCTATCATCAATTGGCCTCAGGAAATTCTTTATTTTTCGATCATGTACGTGGTTATGTCTCTAGTTGTGCATATTCACATTATTTACCAATCTCCCCGACACAAACTCACTTTTTCGCCTCAAGATCCTCACATTTTACACATATATGTGTATTTTCTTCCGTGCTTTGAGGTTCTCCAAAAATATTTACATGCCTCCTGTAGTGTATATTCATTTTTCATAATGGTAGTGTTGGACAAGAAATTGTTAGTTTTAAACTTCGTCGGTACTCCCTCCCGCTTTATCTTAGGATAGATATCTCTATTGGTTAAATTATTGCTAGATTACTCTGTTTCGACCTCTGATGCTTCTATCTTCTCTAGATCTATTCCATTGGGTTTTATCTTTTAGACCTCTAGGATCACATAGCCACTTCAGAGGATTTCTTGGTTTACTTTGTTTAAGTTTTACAAACGGCATCAATTTGTTGATTATACAAATATGATTGACAAATCCTACTCCCTTAACTATGATTTTTGCATCGATTTGTTGACGATACAAATATGATTGACAAATCCTACTCACCTAACTATGATTTTTACTTCCTAAGAGGCCATGAGAACTATAGTAGTCTGGATAAATCTATTCTCTACATCTGCTCTTGATGGTGACACTCCGAACAAAGTTTGGACCGGAGAAAAAGTCTTTTATAATCATTTAAGAGTCTTCAATTGCAGAGCACTTGTTCATATTCCTAAAGATGGAAGATCCAAGCTCGATGACAAGGTAAAGGAGTTGCATTTTCTTAGGTAATGGTCATGAAGAATTTGGATACAGGCTGTAGAATATTATAAGAATAATGTGATTAGAAATAGAAATGTTGTGCTTCTAGATGATCGTCAATGATTCTGATGAAGTTGAGAAACAAAAGTGTTATGATGAGATTCCTACTTTAATCCAGCATAATAATCGTGGAAGAGACATGTCAGAAGTCCAAGGCAACAATGGTAATGATATAGCTGAAGGTACATATCCAATTGAAGAAATGAGCATAATAATTATGGAAGAGACATGCCGAAAGACCAATGCCTCTTCATCTAGTATAGTTTTGCTAGCAATCATTTCAGCTTAGAAATGTAAGAAGAAACTTTTGAGGAATTCTCCTAGTTTCTGCTTAACATTATCTAGCCCTGTGGCTAGTACCTATCTCACTATGGTTTTATAGAATGCTTCCATGATTTTCATACGTTAGATCTTTCTTTACATCGTAAACCTCTATCATCAATTGGCCTTTGAAGTTCCTGCAGTTATCTATTTTCGGTCATCCACATGGTTATGTCTCTAGTTGTGCATATTCGCCTTATTTACCAAACTCCTTGCCATGAACTCACTTTTTCGCCTTAAGATCCTCACATTTTACATATATATGTGTATTTCCTTCCGTGCTTTGAGGTTTTCCAAAATATTTTACACGTCTCCTGTAGTGTATATTCATTTTCTAGGTGGTAGCATTGGATAAGAAATTGTTAGTTTTAAACTTCGTCGATACTTCGTTTTCGCTTTATCTTAGAATTGATATCTCTATTGGTTGAATCATTGCCAGATTCCTTTATTTCGACCTCTGATGCTTCTATCTTCTCTAGATCTATTCCATTGGGTTTAATCTTTTAGACCTCAGGGACCACTTAACCACTGTAGAGGATTTCTTGGTTTACTTTGTTTAAGTTTTACAAAGATGGCATCAATTTGTTGATGATACAAACATGATTGACAAATCCTACTCCCCTAACTATGATTTTTACTTCCTAAGAGGCCATGAGAGCTACAATAGTCCGGATAAATCTATCCTCTGCATCTGCTCTTGATGGTGACATTCCAAACAAAGTTTGGATCGAGGAAAAAGTCTCTTATATTCATTTAAGAATCTTTAATTACAAAGCACTTGTTCATATTCCTAAAGATGGAAGATCTAAGCTTGATGACAAAGTAAAATAGTGCATTTTCTTAGGTAATGGTCATGAAGAATTTGGGTACAGGCTGTAGAATATGATAAAAAGAATGTGATTAGAAATAGATATGTTGTGTTTCTAGAAGATCGTCAATGATTCTGATAAAGTTGAGATATGATGAGATTCCTACTTTAATTTCTCCATAAGTTGAGCATAATAATAGTAGAAGAGACACATCGGAAGACCAAGGAAACATTGGTAATGATACAGCTGAATGTACATATCTAATTGAAGAAATTGAGCAAGAACCTTCAGAACTGCCAATGGTATTACCGCTAAGAAGATCTGTAGAGAAAGATAGCCCTCTACAAGGAACTTGATTAATAAGTATGTGATACATGCAGACGGGGAGAGCTAGAAACCTACCGAGAGACTAAGTTAAACAATAAGAAGAAAGAGTGGCTTGAAGCCATACAAGAAACGATGAAATCCTTTCTTGAGAGCAACATTTATGATTTGACAAAGTTACCAAAAGGCAAGAAAGCTCTTAATAGTAAATGGATTTATAAAGTAAAGACCGAAAGAAACAACTGACTACCAAGATACAAAGCCATACTGGTTGTTAAAGGATCCGATCAAAATAAAGGAATTGACTTTGAAGAAAAATTTGGAAATTGAACAACTTGATGTGAAAACAATCTTCTTATATGGTAACTTGTAAGACGAGATATATATAGAGTAACCAGAGGAATTCAATGTCAAAGAAAATGAGCATCTTGTTTGTAAACTTAAGAGAAGTTTATATGGACTCAAACAAACTCCAAGGCAGTGATATAAGAAGTTTGATCACTTTATGACTAGTTAGGGATAACACAATATGGTTAGACCACTGTGTATTTGTAAAGAAATTTGTTGATGATAATTATATCATTATCTTTCTATATATCTTTCTATGTTGATTTTGGTCAAGACATCAACAAGATTGCCAAACTTAAAAAATAGTGATCTACAAAGCAAATTCTCTATAGGAAGAACAAAAATTTGTGGCTATCTCAAGAAAACTATGTTGAAAAAGTTTTTGAAAGATTCAACATGAGTCAGGCAAAACCCATTTCTTCTCCACTTCCTGGTCATTTCGACGACTAAACATCCTACAAGTAAGAAAAAAAAGGAATAAATGAGCAAAGTACCTTATGTATCTACAGTTAACAGTTTGATATACACTATGGTATGTACAAGACCAGACATTGCTCATGCAGTTAGAGTTAGTCGATTTCTTTCAAATCCTAGAAAAGATCATTGGTTAGCAAAATAATGGATACTTAGGTATCTAAGAGCTACTTCTAGGGTATGTTTTTGATGTGGTGAACATGTGGTAGATGGATATATAAACGCGATATGGTAAGTGATTGTGATTCTAAGAAATCAACATCAGGATTCTTGATGACCTTTTCAGGGGGAGTTGTTTATTGGCAATTCAAGTTATAGAAATGTGTAGCTCTATCATCCACAAAAAGGTATCGGGATTACAACAAGAAAGTACGTTGTTTATTGTGATAGTTAAAGTGCTATCCACCTCTCCAAGAACTCAATGTTTCATTTCAGATCTAAACATATTGATGTCATGCACCATTGGATTTGTGATATACTTGAAGCTAAGCAATTGAATTTAGAAAAAAATCATACTAGTGATAATGGATCGAATATGTTGACAAAATCTTTGCTTAAGGATAAGCTCAAAGCCTCTATGCAAAAAGTGGATTTGGAATAACCCACCACATAAAGCGAACTGGGAGATTTGTTGAGGATCAGCCATATGTACGGTGGACAAATTCAATTTTACTGCAAATGTTAGCAAATATTCAAAGAAGAGAAAACCAATTTTGTTGCTTCTAGCAAATGAAGATTATGGACAACCATTATTGTTAACATAAAGGTGGAGATATTTGATAAGGAAATGAAGTTAAATTCAAATTGTCTTTGTCCAATCAATAAAGATAAAATTACATCCAATAATATTGAAAACATGTGCTGGAATTAGGAATGTCAAATGAGCTGAGCAGCTCGTCGACTCGATCGCTTGGCTCGTCCAAAACTAGCTCATGGTTTACTAAGGCTTGTGGGCCGTGTGGTGGCAAGGCTCACCACTACAATGACTATTTTGGCCACTTTTTTTCCTTCTTTTTTACTCTATAAATTCCCCAACCATTTCAAAAAAATTTCACACCCCAACAACAATTCTTACTCACTTCCACATTCTACAATCTACTACATTCTACCTTCAGTTTCAATTATCACACTACAAATTTACAATTACAATCTTATACTTTCTTTCTATACAATTTTTTTTACATATTCTAGACATTTAATCACAATTCACAAATGGATCCACAATCATTTGTTGAGGGCTTGTTAGGTATCAGAGGTGAATCATCTATAACACCGAAAAGTCAATTTCACAATGAATTTTCCGATTTCAACGAAGTACCCATTCTCGAAAATAATCCAGATTTGGATGCTCACGAAAGTAGTAATATAATTGATATGGATGACGTTGATTTCTCGATATGAAACAGGAGAAATTAGATATTCTTGATGGAAGAGGGAAACGAAATGGGAAAAACACAAGCAAAATGTTAGGATCACTTTAAATTGATTCCAAAGGGTCGTATGGTTGATGGAGTCGCAAAGTTTAAAGCAGTATGTAAATACTATCAAACATGATTGACATGGAAAAATGGTATTGGTACCACCTACCTTAACCGTCACTACAAAGTATGTACGGCCAAACATGGGTTTGTTGGTGCCTCTCAAACGCAATTTAGTAGTCCAACCATCAGTTTTGCTTCTACGACACTTTGCACGTGGATGTATTTAGAAGAGAAAACTTGAATGAGAATGGTGAAATTTGTTGCCGGTGTTTAGTTGCTTCTAGTAATAACGGACAACCAACATTACGTATCCTACGTGAAAAAATGTCTTCAACCGAGGTATATTGGAGTAAGTAGAAACACTCTTCGTTACAATATAATAGTTAATTGGAACATATTAATAAAAGAGGTTACATAGATGTGCAAGAAAAATAGAGATGCACTAATATATATAACGATTTTACCTAGTACAAAACAAGCATTCAAGGAATTTTGTGCTGAATGTGGGGTGATAAATATGAAAACATTTTTTTGTGATGTAGGGTATAAATGGAACTCCACTTACTTATTATTAAATAATACGAACGATTTAAACATTTAATAACTGAATTTTATAACAATAGGCATATTAAAAACTATGATGACGCTATTTTGGATGAATCTGATTATCTTTTAGCATGTAAAATTTAAAAAAATTTGACAAGTTTTTATGATTTTACAAATATTTTATTTGGAGTGTACTATCTCACTAACTGTATGGTGATTGAATATCTTTATATAATTGCAAGAGCTTTTTATAAATACAAAAATACCCCAATTTTAGTGAAATTATATATTCTATGGAATTAATATTTAGAAAATATTGAGAAGACTTGCCTATTTTATTTCTTTTAGCATGCATCATGGACCACCAATATAATTTATCAGGTACTATATATATATATATATATATAATTGATCTGATTTCAAAAGATTTAACTTTTAATACACCTATCACTTATAGAAATTTAGAACAAATTTTATGGGAAATGTATGAAATATATGCAATACAAATTAGTGAAAATATTAGATGGGGTACCCTCTGCACCTACTCTTCCCACTAATATTGAAGAAGAAAAAGTTGAAATATTAAATTTATTTGTAGGCATTAATACGTATAGATATGACGTTATATGTTATTCTAGTAATAGTAAGTCTATCGTATGTAATCAAACATCGGACGCAACTCCAAATGCACTACCTAATTATTTTAACCGAAATGTATCTAGTAATAAATCAATTTAAAAAATTTCAGAAGAAGTAATTGACTTCTAGCGAAAATATGAATGACGATGGCCAGTGGTTTATGCAATTGCAAAAGACCTACTAACACCTTCGGTTGGCACTGTAGCTTCATAGTCTATTTTTAGTGCAGGTAAGAAGGTTCTGTCTGATGTCGGAGCCGACTAAAAGAAAATATTTTGGAAGTATTAATGTGAGTGATGAATTGACAAGACGCTTATTTCTGATTGCAAGATAAATATTCTGAAATTGCATGTAGTTAGGTAAGTGATATTTAATTTAAACATATTAATAAAAAAATTTATTTTATAATACCGTTTTTAATCTTTTTAAAAAAATTGTACATGTAACAAATTGTTCATGTGCAATTTTTAACTCCGCCTATTTGAAATTTAAATAGCTGATCCCAAACACGAATAAAGAAGAAGAGTTTTATCTATAAAAAAAGGAGCTTGTGGGATAAAGTTTGGCTCGGCTCGGCTCGTGCTAGTGGGCGACATGGCCAAGTCGAACCCTACATGGCCAAGCCACGAGCTCGAGGGCCGAGCCGAGCTTGGCCTTCGAGATAAGCTCGGCTCGTGCTAGTGGGCAATAAGGCCGAGCCGAGCCCGACTCTGGCCATTGCCACAACTAGCTGGAGGGAATAATGGCAAGGACTTAGCTACAATTATTTGGATAAATTGCAAGCTAGCTATTTGAAATGAGGGAATAATTTTTTTTCTAATCATTTCTTTATCAAGTCAAACTTTTAGATTTTTTAACTAGATTTGAAGGCTTCTAACCGTCAATGTTCTTATAAATATGGTGACAGTGTTCATACTTCAACGATAATTTTGGAGAACCTCTACATGAGAGATCAGGGAGAAATATGCTAGAGAACTCTACTTCGTGTAGAAAGAAAAATAGAGAAAGTGTCTCTAGTTACCCAAAAAATTATTTATTTTCTTGATATTATTGTGAGTCTTATAATTCCATTATTTGTGATATAGTGGAAGTTGAAATTGACTACGGCCCCGTGATTTTTCTTTTGCATTAAAAGATTTTTACACCTTAAAATCGACAATTTTCTTATCAATTTATTTTCATATCTTTGGCTTTGTAGATATCCCGTTTTGTCATAGAAAAGAGGAAAATTATCCCACTACTTGTTACTTGTAGATGAGTTTTTCCCAAAAAGAAAAGTATCTCTCTACATCAACTACTTTGATTTTGGAAGTCCCTCATCAACCACCTGCATAGAATCAAACTAGATCTCATGTGAGGGTTGCTAGTAATGAGTGTAGCTCACTAATTTATATAATATAGATATGTATCATTATATGAGCAAAATAATTCAGGGTTTGTTTGAGCCATACGTATTTGATTTAACATATCTTATAATAATATCTTTTTTGAGAATGTATGGTTAAAATGTTGGAAAAAAAATTGAGTTTACGTGTAAAATTATTTTATTGAAAAATGTGTATTTGAAAGTGAGTTTGAGAAGAAAAAAAGATTTTATATAATGGTGCCCAAACGGGAGCTTAGAGATTCTCTAAAAGACTATCTATTTTTAAGAGTATATTTTACGATTTAGAGAGCATTCATAAATTTAGACAGTAAAATTTTTTAAATACTCAAATCGTCTCTTTATTTTTAACACTTAATTTTATTAATCTCAATATGCATTTATTATTTTTTCATCTTTTACTTTCAGTGGCTTCCATCCAAACTATTATATTATTTCCCTTTATTTTTTTGTATATATTTTTTAAATTGGTCAATATATGGAGTATTGAATGGTTGAATATTTTGAATGCATTTAATTGTAGAGAGTCAAACTCACATTCTATTTTAAAAATCTAGTTTAGAGAGTTTTTTGGAACATAATTTTAAAAATTGACTATTTAAAATAGAAAACACTTCGCTTTTAAAGAATCTCTTAGAAATGCTTCTAGGTCAATTGTTTTATTCATTACTCTTCTTGAAGTCCTCACTTCTTAGATGTTAGTTACACATGAAGGGACTTTATCTAAGCTTTGTTGCTTAGTATTTTATCTTCTCTAGGTATGGGTTCTGTCAAAAAATTTCTCATTTCTCCTAATTTAGATACACCGACTATCTTCAGTAAATCAAAATTCACCTATGGAAAAGTTATCAAGTTAACTACTCTAGATGGGATTTAGTTCAAAAAGAAAAATCAAACTTCAAACTTTTCTAACTATTTGAGCACCCTACTATTTAAACTTTATGAAACTTTAAACTTTATAAAACTAGAAAACCTAATTACTTTATTGATAAGTTCCTTCATTTCAAATCACCAAGAAAGTTAATAATGCGGAACATACCTTAATTCTTTGGAAATAATTCCTTAATACCGGATTTTGATTTCAAATCTTGAATCTTAATTGTTGGCTCTTGAGTGTTTGATCTTGATTTTGTCTCATTGCTCCATATTCTTGATTGTCTTATTCTTCAATTTAATTACTTCAATCCTTTTTCTTGATTTTTGATTTTAGGTTTTGGATATTCCTCTTCAATATGCTTTCTCTTGTATTCTTGCGTTGATGTGATGAAACAAATAATATGAATCACATATGAATTGGTGGCCATAAACCTATTTATAGTTTCCATATGGATTTGGCCCATCATCAAATACGATTCTAATAGATCTGGTCTCTACACATATAATATGGTCCATACTTTATTTAGATACTTTAAGCCCAAAAATTTAATTTTTTATTAGATCACTTTAATTTGGCTTAACATTAAGATAGCTTTATACACAATTAGTTACATATGTACACCCAGATGAAAAACTAATAAATCCAACAATATCACACTTGGGCCACATATGTTATCTTATAAATGTGTATAACCTTATGACGTCAAAATTTTTACTATCATAACCAAAAGCATCTCCGAACAATCTCGTCCATTGATTATATCAATATAGGATCAAAGCAGTATTCGTTACAAATATCATAACTAAACACTCAATGGTCACGTATATCAACACAATCAAATGACACAGATCAAGTATGGATGTGTAGCATGAAAATTACATATAATGTGATCCAAACATGCTTATTTCCAACTGGTCATACCTTATTCTTTAATGAGATCAACCATAAACTTTAATTAGAATGGAACTAAATTGAGTACTTTATTTTTGAAATAAATAAATTATTCGTGGATACAAATATATGTCTAAAATAGACAATGGGTGATAGTCATTTAGTAAATGGATCCATATGAGTATTATCAACAAAAGATGCAACACCATGTGAATATTATGCTCATAAAAGACCTTGGTGGTAGCCATTTAGTAAATGGATCCATGATTATGGAGTTTGTCCTAATTTGCTTTATATAGAAACATAACCAGTCTGAATTCTTTCCTTGACAACTAGAAATTTAATGTCTATAAACTTTGACATCATAACAAGACTGCTATTGTTACAAAATAACTAAAGTGGTCTTTCAAATCCACCCAAAATAAGCCCAGTGACAATATTTTGCAGTCATATTCCATGATTAGAATCATAATATCCTATGATCTCCAATTGGTCTGATTTTCCTGAATGTAATCATGTAATCATTAGTTCTCTATAGATACCGAATAACCTAATGGTTGCTTTCCAAATTTCTATCCCAGGGTTAATTAATTATGCGCCTAGTATTCCAACAATGAATGATATATCCAAATGTGTGCACACTTAAGCATACATTGTACTCTCAACTGCTGAAACATAGGGAATTTCTTGTATTTTATTTTCTTTAAATTCATCCATAGAACATTGATTGAGACTAAAGTTGTCTTCCTCAATTGTAGGGGTATTACTTGATTTACATTTCTGCATCCCATATTTTTTAAGAACCTTATCAATACAGCTCTTTTGTGATATCCATAAATATACTAAAATGATCCATGTGTATATGCTTAATATGAAAGAAGCGTCACCAAAAATTTTCATTCAAAATTTCATGACAGAATTCTCTTGGTTCCGTGAAATAAGCTTATATCATTATAGGCAAGCAGTATGTCATCGACATACAATACCAAAAATATACTTACTTCCACTGATCTTGTGATATACACAATCATCAACTGAATTCTTCTCAAAATCAAATGAGATAATTATTTGATGAAATTTGTGATACTATTATGGGAAACTAGCTTAAGCTCATACATAGATTTCTTTAATTTGTAAACAATCTGACGTAGTTTAATATCAAAATGTCTCATAAATGCCATAATAGTCCTAAAAGAGTCTTTCATAGAAGTCGGAGAAAAAATCTCTTTAATGTCAATGCATTGTTTTTGAGTAAAGCCATCTGCAACAAGAGGAGTTTCATATCTCTTAACATCACCTTTCGAATCAATCTTGATTTTAAATATCTAGTTATAACAAATGGCTTTTGCATGTTCAGGCAATGAGATGAGTTCTCAAACGTCATTTTTACTTATAAACTTTATCTCTTATGCATGACATCAATCTACTCTTTAAAATTATTCCTTTACATGGCTTGATAAAAGTTAATTGATCAGTTCTTTTTCCGTCCATCCATACCATCCTTATTTTCTTGGAGAGAGACTATGAAGTTATCTGAAATTGTCTTTCTCCTTTTTATAGTGGATTTCTTTAATGGCATCTATTCTTGAGGTTGTTGAGTTTGTTTTTCTGAAACAAACTCTTGATTGTGTATAGAGGATTTTGCAATATTATCTTGATTTAAAATTGCTTCTTAAACAAGATCTAGAGAAAGAATTTGTCCCTTATCCTAATCATTGTCAATTGCAACATAAGAAATATATACATATTCTTCCTCCAAGACAAAATCCTTAACCCTATAACTTTTTCTCCCTCCCGCAAACTCTAATCCTCAAGGAATTGGACATTTTTCGTTTCGAAAATTGACTTAATTGTTGGATCTTTTAAAAAAATTGGAACCTCTTAACAATTGCTTTACTTGGAACTTTGTTGATAATTTAAGCTGCAATTTTTAGTGCTTCTACCTAAAGAGATTTTGATGTACTATGGGTTGATTCCACATTTCTCTAGAAGTTTAGCAAAAGGTTCTAGCCGTTGTTCTCCTAATCCGTCATATCTGTCATAGTATTCACCACTATGGTAAGATTTGATTTGTTAAATTCTTTTACAGAGTTGTTTTTCAATTTCAGTCATGTATGCTTTGAACATGTCTAGTGTTTGGGATTTCTCATAAATGAGGTATAGGCAGTCATAGTGAGAAAAATACGTCTATGAACATACTAAATTACTCTTGACTATTCTAAGAAGTCGAAGTGAATGGCCCATAGATATATGTATGAATCAGTTTTAAGACGTCCAAAATCCTATTGACACCTAATCTCTTTATGTTTCTTTTGTTTCCCTTAATGTAATTAACATAAACATTAAGTCTAAAAAATTAAGGGAATCAAGAATTCTTTCTAACTCAAGATTTTTCATTCTCTTTTGGGTGATGTTACCTAATCGCTTATGTCATTAACGAAGCAAAATTCTAACTGGTTAATATATGTTTAATACCATTGAATTCACATGTAAGATTTCTTTATCCACATAGATGAATCTTTCAGCATTAATTGGCTTTTAGATGTTCATACAACCCCGCATAGACACACATATATAAGTAGTGGCGCAAGAATTTATCCACCAAATGTATCTTGCTACTGAAACTAAATTAACATCAAAACAAACTTATGTGTTCTAGATTTTCACAAAAGAAATAGTCATATGATTAATCCTTTTTAGGCTTTTACTATTCCTTTTGAACTGAACCAGATGCAGCTAATTTATCCTTTAACTGTCCTTATAGGTATTTGCCAAGTGAGAACTTCTAGTTCTCTCTTGTTTTAGTCTTTTTTCTTCTTGCATACAATATGAAATGAGCTTATCAAAAGTCAACTTCTCCTTTTGACAGTTGGAACTGACTTTAAATTGACTCAATTGTGCAAGAATAGAAATCAAAATCAAATGCATGCGCAAATCATCAGACAACTCAAACGTTGCATTTGATTTTAAAGCAAGATGAGACAGTTTCATGATGTACTCCCATATATATTCTTTAGCCTTATACTTTAGTGAAATCAAGTTCGTCGGAAACATGCACGTTTCGGCCTCATCGCCTCTTTGAAAGAATTTTTTTTCGATTTCTTTTATAAATTATTTGGCAGCAATTACATTAGCGCCCCTAAATATTACTGGAATTTCAGGCTTCATGATCATAAGACTCGTGCGGTTTAAACGATCCCATTTATCCGAGTCTCATTTTTAATTAGTGAAACTCTTATATGTAAAAGTAGTGGATTGTTCAATTCTTAACGCAAAGTCTAGATCTATGTGGCCAAGAACGATACAAACGTTCTCTTTCTAGCCCTTAAACTTTGGTTCAAGCATATGAATTAAATTGATATTGGCAGATATTGCAGAAGCTGATGGATTTAGTGAATAGAGAACATGAACCTAATTAACATGTTCACATGAAAATCCGTGTTGGACAATTTGTAATTTCAAATAATGGTGAACCCTATTACAAAAGACCGAGCACAACATTGATATTTACTCTTTAAACATAAATACTAACTTGTAAATGACATTCGGTGTAGTAATCAAATATTGACAATAAATTTGGTCAAACATCATGTCAATCTTTGGATCGACTCAATGTTCACATAATGAAAAACTTTACAATTGTCACATATTTATCACCATACGTGTCCCGTCAATGCCCGTATGAATTACGTACACACAATCTTCCTAATATTTCAAATAAATTAATTTGAGCAAGAAATGTTATTTTGGTAACATGTTACTTCAACTAATCTATCTTAAAAAATTAGTAATTTGAAATAAATATTAAGTACCAAAATTTAAATTGATTGTCCCTTTATATTTTTATTTTTCTCTTTGTTGAAAAAAAAATAGGGATGCAGCGCCGTAGAGCTCGAAAATGGGCGCTGCAACGCCATATAACTATTGCTGGCCGCAAATTCTGACTTTTCATATAGCAATTAAAGATCTCACATAATGAAGTCAAATAAATACCATTATATTATTATCCTAATCATGAAGTCATTATTTCTTTTTCCAAATTCCAAATCACCTTGATTCAATTAAAGGCCTGTCAACTATTTTTTATATATGTTTGTTCACGGGATTTTGCTGTGAAATTCCAACAAAATACACAGACACCTCACGGCATCAGCAATGGCAATTGTGTAGCTGGAAGGTCTTAATCGAAACCCTTTATAAGTAAAACATCCTTAATCTAAATTACTCAAAATACAAGTTACAATTATAACCATACTCAAGTTCAACAATTAATTCTGAAATTGTCAAATTTGAAAAACACCCAAAAAAAACTTAATTCAAAACATAGGGCAAAAATTTGCATCCTAAAATTAAAAAAATTGCAAAAGCCAATATACGAATTTCATCCCTAAAATATTTTCTTGAATCTCAATGGTTTAAAATGGAGTTGGCTCTCACACTACTTGTATAAACTTTATGAAATTTTAAATTTTATAAATTAGAAAACCTAATTACTTTAATACCAAAGTCATTCATGTCAAATCACCACAAAAATTAATAATGCAAAACATACCTTAATTCTTTGAGAATGATTCTTTAATATCGGATTTTGATTTCGGATCTTGAATCTTGATTGTTGGCTCTTTTGGCTCCTGAGTTCTTGATATCGATTTTGGCTTCTTGCTCTATAATCTTGATTGTTTTGTTCTTCAATTTAATTGATTCAATCCTTCTTATTGGTTTTTTTATTGTAATTCTTGATTCTTGATTGTAGGTTTTGAATCTTCCTCTTTAATATATTTTTTTTTGTATTTTGTGTTGATGGGATGACACAAAGAATGAGAATCAAATATGAATTGGAAACCATAACCTTATTTATAGTTTTTATATGTATTTGACTTATCATCAAATACAGCCCTAAGGGATCCGATCTCTACACATATAATTCGGTCCACACTTTATTTAGATGTCAACAGTCCAACAATTTAATTCTTTATTAGATAACTTTAATTGAATTCAATTTTAAGATAGCCTTAAATACAATTAATTACAAATGTAGGTCCACATGACAAATTAATAAACACAACACCTACAACTTAATTACCAATATCATAAGATTATGCATTAGTTGCCCCAAGTATGCAGCATTGCAGCTAATAGATCATGTAATTTAATCACAAAGAAGCGACCCCCTCCCATAACTGTACACATCAATATTTATCATAAATTCAGATCTAAAAACTGTCATAATTTCGAAATTAATCAAAGTACCAAACTCAGTTTTGAGATTAAATTACAGATTAAAAATTAAATTAAACAGTACAGATAACACATCAACCAACAAATAAGAACGGTGACGTATGAGGAAAGCTTCAATTTATCTTGCTCCAAAATAATCTGCCTTACATAAGCTTTTTGACATTGATAAATAAATTAATATGACAATTTCATCTATCATCCGCTCAAATATTTGTAAGGGAAACTCTCTCAATGCAAAGGAATTTATATCTTTTTACATTTAATAGAGAGAGAGAAAACATAGAATGTAAATTTCATGCGGTATTCTTCAACACAATGGAATTTGAAGGGGTTCAACCTTTTAACGTCAAAATAAATAATATTAATTTAGCGATGAATTTGGAATAATAAAATATAATTTTACTCCAAAAATATTTCTCACGCCTGAGAACTATATAGAATAGATTTTTAATTTCAATAATTTTGAAAAAAGAATAATAATATCTAGCATTAGTGGTGTTGAACACAAATCCAAGTATCAGTATGTTCTAGGTTTTAATAAAAAAGTCATAAATCCTTGTATTTAGTATAATTTAATGATATAATTGCTAACACCTAAATTGGTGTTAAATATCAGTGATTTGAACAATAGTCTAGATGTCAGCATGTATAGGTCCTAAAAAAGGTCATAAATCCTTTTAATTAATTGACCTTAATTTAATGACACACATGTTGTCACCTAGACTAATGTCTAGAACCTATTTTAGTCATCGGAGAAGACAAAGAAGGTAACCTTGTCGATTGATTTTGGTCACAAATTGAACAATTTCATCCCACACTGATATTTCTCGTCACAAATTTTCGAATCGATTTGATAAACTGAAAATAATCATCGGAGAAGACACTCCAGGTAATAATCCGATTATTTTGGTTACTGCTTCTAATTTTGTAGTCACACATGTGCATCAAATATGGTGTTGGGGTCACACGGATAAGTATCAACTACAGTTGTATCATCTATCATCAAGTACAAGAACACATCATCCCATACTATATACACTCCAAAGGATATATGCAGTGATATGTTGCATACTTATGGAGTTTATTTGAATTACTCGAAAGCTTAGAGGTCTCGCGAGCAAACTTTGAAAATGATTAGGGATGATCCAACCGATTCATTCGGTTAGATACCAAGCTTCTTTTACATGCTCCGACAAAAGAATCTCGGTATGGTCACAGAATTGGAGGTTGATAGTCACAATAGGTTCAAATATTGCTTTATGGCATTTGGTTCATCAATACGAGGATGGAAATATTGTAGATTTGTTATGGTGGTTGATGGTGCTTACTTGAATGGTCACTATAGACGTGACTTTTTATGACATGTACACATAATGCAAATAATAGCATATTCATTGTAACGACCCAAATTTTACCTTTGGAATCATTATGCATGTACCGTAAAAGAGTACTTTCATAATAAAAAGAGGATAATATTTTCTTAACATGCGATGATTTAAAATTTTTAAGAGAAATACAATGAACATTATTAAAATCCTTAACTACATAATTTATTCTTCATTTTTTACTCACGCAAGCACAATCCACCTCCAATCGTCTCGAACACACTTTTTTAGTTACCTATAAAAGGTTTAACATATACGTGTGAGACATAAATCTCAGTATATGATTAAAAATGAATTTCATCTTATATTTAAATACGGAAAATCATAACATACATATGGAGACACAAGGACTTAAAATCCGAACTTCGTGGCTATAATTCCCCTGCGTAGCGCTACTAAATTCCGGTCTTTTGAACTTACACATATAAGACCCTTATCATAATCATAACATAAATTTCCATAATTTAAATAATGAAAGAACTCGTACTACAACACTTACAGTTGTATGGAAAAAGATCAAAATAAATCGAGAAAATCGTCTTGATAGACTCTCACTCCAAAATTTCTTGGACATTGTGTGCGCTAAATTTTTTAATGTGAAAGTGTATGTAGAAGATGAGTTAAGAGAAAGGAAGGTGTAAAGTACAAACTTAGTTGTGTGTGAGTGTAATTGATGTGAGTGGATATGAATATGGGTCTCTAAGGTTTGACTCTATTACCTATTTTGGTACAAACATTCATTCCCTTATTAATACTACACATTTTTCCATATAAATTGTAATCAATCACTCAACTAATTACCCAATTAGCTATATTAATAAATACATAATTGCTATTAATAAGTTATTGCCATATAATTAAACATTTGATTTAAATTATGCAAAAATAAATATTCTAACATACCATATAAAATTATTAGATTGCTAATTACACAAGCATAAATAATATTTCTAATTTTAATAAATGAAAGTTTCTCTAATTAAAATAATTAACCAATTAATTAGGTTAATTGACATACAATATTCAAATCAATCATGCAATCATATTACTAAGATTTAGCCAAGGAAAAATCTGCACATGTTTAAAAGAAATTGCTCTATGGTCCTACAATATTGGTTAACATTTAATTAGGTCTCTAAATTAAAACAATTACTCCTAGCTGCTAAATTCAATTCTAATGGCTGCCTAAGTTGTTTCCGGATGTTATATTCATTCTTGCTTTTGGAATTGGAGATAATGAGAACGAAAAATCTTGGAGATGGTTTTTCGAGAATTTGAAGAAGGCATATGGGTACAGAAAAGGACTATGTTTTGTATCAAATCGTCACAAGATAATAAAAAATTTAATAGAACATGGGTATCCAGGACCTGTCATGGTATTTGTTCGTATCATTTGCTACAAAACTTGAAATCGTGTTATGGGAAATCAGGTCAAAACATTATACAAGCTTTTAATTCGGCTGTCTGCGCTTACACATTGGAATATAACATGCAACGACTAGATACAATGAATGAGAAAATTAGTGCGTATTACATCTGATTACATTTTCACATACATAAAAATGGTGACATATGTCATTTATTGATATGATATATGTTTGTAGGTTGATGTTGGACCTGAAAAGTGGTTACGAATCCACATGCCAGCAAAAAAATATTCTACAATGACATCGAATATAGTAGAATCAGTCAACGCGATCACAAATGCAGCTAAGAATTACCCTATTGTATCCTTGCTAGAGTCATTGAGGCAAACTATACAATCTTGGTTTTGTAAACATATAGACAACGAGCATGGAACTTTCACGAAGTTGTTAAGCGAATATGAGAAAGAAATGAGGAAAATGAGTATAGATTTGAGGAACTTGAGGGTAACTTTATTATTTTGATAACTAATATTTATGTATGTGACCTGAACATAAATGCATGTAACCTAAATTGTGCATCTGTGACAAAATACATATGTATGCACCACATATGTATGTGACCTGAATACAAATGTATGAGACATTTACTGTACATCTGTAACAAAATATTCATGTCTGTGACATGATATTTATCTGTTTGACCGACATATACTATGAATATTATTACATTCTCGCAGGTATGTCCTTCCAACCAGACATTTTTTTCTATTAGAATTGAAAAGTCCACTTTTTTTGTTGATATTAAGCAATGTACATACACGTGCATGATGATACAAGTTGATTTGTTACCATATCCCCACACATTGGTTGTAATTGCAACTACAAAAAATGATCTATATGCTTACTCTTCTTATTATTATACAAGAGATACAAACTTGAATGCGTACCAAGATTCTATATATCCTATTGGAAATCTAACAGAGTGGATGGTGCCTGAAGAGGTATAATATCGAATTATGTTACCTCCTAATCAGAAAATGAGTTCTGGATGACCTACTGAGAAGAGAGAGATTATCTAGAAAAAGGGAAACCAACAATGAAATGTGGACGTTGTGGAGGACATGGTCACAATAGTAGGAGATGCTCCAATTTGGTCCCGTTAAGAAAAATGATAAGGAGAATAACACCTAGTAATTGAAAATCAATAGATAATATAGATAAATCATAGATATATCATATTCTCGTATATGAAACATTCATTGAAATAATATAGTTGAAATTATTTGTGACCATTGTATTACAATTGTGCAATTGAGCTTTGACCTCTAGATACTTGTGTATTAATTAGTCAGTGACTTCACAATCACATATAACCTATGTTTGAATTTTGTAGTCAGTTTGATAAATAAATATGGCCTTTATTTGAAATATGTAGTCTGTTTGATAAATAATTGTGACCTATGGTATAAGACACATATATGTGAGCGCATATTCTATACAAACCATAAACTGTGACATATGTATTAGAACATGTGACCTTTTCCAACAAATATGTGTCCTGTATATTGTGACATTTAACATGTGTCATATGACAGACATTAGATATGAGAATTGCATTGAGTCTATTATCGCATGGTCATCAGACATCAAAAACTTTTGTTGTAACATGTGACATATGGCATGTGTTTATTTTCATTTAGTTATGAGACATCAGAAAAGTGACCTAGGAGAATCACAACAGACATCGAGTAAACATAAACAGTTATGGTTGCAACCACATCACATTTTAGACATGTGCATATAAATCTGTGACATTTCCACCAAATTTGTAACTCATTACAATAATTTGTAACCAAATAGTGAGGCATTATGAATGGAAACATGTTGCATTCATGTATTGCAAATCAGACCTTGCACCCACATGATAATATTCAACAATCACTTCCATTGAGCATGTAATATTAAAAGAGTCAAAAAGTTGGAGTTTAATATTCATAAAAGTTACAAACTAAAGTATCAGCTTCATTTACAAACGTAATTTCAAATTTCATTCTATAACAATCCGCTTCCCCACTTTGTAGACTGCTTCGCTCTCTTCACATAGATCTCTTGATGTTTGTAGAGCAGTGTGGCAATATCCAGTCTACACTTGCTGGCATCGAATTTATGCGATATAGAATGTTTGCCTTCACAGAGGATATATAAGACATATGTTGTGAATGAATTTTTTTTAAAAAAATTATACACATTGTAATCTTGGTTACAAACTTGCCCATTCGTCCGTTGAGGTAGGGTATCATCGATGATCACTTTCAATTCCATACAGTCGGAGTCATGATAATCAGGGTCTTTGTTTGAAATTCTCAGAGCATTCATTAGAGCAGACAAGATTTTCAAGTATGGCGGAATACCTTGTAGAACCTTTTAGTCACGATGGCTTTTACTGACCAAATTGAACACTATCAAGGTATGACTTCTGAATTGTAGCAAACGAAGCATCCGGTGTGCTTTTTTGGTAGGCACGATTAGCATGAACACATAGTCAACATCTGCCCAGGTTTCACGGGTTGCCTTTCTTCTTAGCACAGAAAGAGACACCGTGCGGCAGTAGTCTGCTCCGCTAGACTACCTTCCGCCTTTTCTCGGGACGAAAGAGATTTTGATCAAAAATAATAAAAAGCTTGAAACACAATTGAAAGAAACTCGTTCATTGATTACTGAAAGCAAGAAATTACAATTGGAGAAAGCAGGAAATTACAAATGGCTAGTGCAGGGGCGAACACTAGAAAGCTTGAAAGTTTTGTTTGAAAGACTATTACCCCCTATAATAGATAAAACAAAAAAACCTAAGTACCGCGAGTAGACGTCTTCTTGCCGAAGAATCATACTAAAATTTATCTATTTTCTATCTATTTTAGAAATGGAAATTACAACTCGAAATGGACTAATATTTACAATGTGCGGCCGAAGTTGGGGCAAACTGCGGCTGCGATAGGGTCACGGGGCTTAATGAAGCTGCGGTCCGTGACATTCTCCCCCATTTGTTTTGGCGACGTCCTCGGAGCCATCGATAAATGATATACTTCAATAAACTGTTTGAAGGCTTCAAGGTCTTTCGCTTGCCCGATTATTCACTCGCTGTTGCATCCGCTCCATTTGACCAAGTACTCCTGAAGATATTTCTTTGATACTTGAGTAGTTTGCTGGCCAAGAATCTCTTCAGCAACATTCTTTTCGGATCTTTTCAATTTAATCCCATGTTGCTTTAGATCTGCAGACTGCTTGTACCATTTCTGAGTGATGTCCACAGTATGAGGAAGTAACGGTTGCTGGCCAATACTGATCTCAAAAGGACTCTTTTTGGGAGAAGAGCTCTTCTGGGCAGTGAAGTGCATCTGAGCCGCATCCAGAAGTTTTACCCAAATTTTCTGTGAAACAGAGATAAAGTGCTGAAGAGAATCCTTCAGCTCGGAATTGAAGCGTTCTGTCTGTCCCTCAGATTGTGGGTGAAAACTTGAACTTGTGCTCAAAGTTGAACCAAGATGTTTGAGCAACTCGGTCCAAAGTAAGCCAATGAATCGAGAATCTCGATCACTGACGATATCCTTAGGCAGTCCCCAGTATTTGACATTAGGTTTGAAGAAGAGTTGAGCTGTCTCTTCGGCTGATGTATACTTGGACGCTGTAGTGAAAGCTGCATGTTTAGATAAGCGGTCTCTTTCAACCGTTGGCAATCCACGACCGTAGTCCATCGATACACTCTCGACTGGTCTGTTCGGGATGGAGAGAGGCTTCAGTAAGCCTGCCTTTTTCTGATGACCCGCTATATCTGGCTGACAACCAAGACAAGTTTTCACATAACTTGCATTGTCATCCTGCCTCTGAGGCCTGTAGTATGCACGTTTCAGTAGTGCATAAGTACGCTCGACGATAGTCCCACTTCCACACTTTTCTCCCAGTTGTTTCCGAAGCTCTTCAAGCTCTGGCTGAGACTTACGGTATAGTGCCCTAGTGGGAGGTTTGGTACCCGAAACACATTCGGTCTTACAATCAATTGCCTTCATCAGTGGCAATCCCCTTGGTAACTCATCCGGCATGATGCCCTCGGATTTCTTGATAAACCTTCTAGCAGGTTTCGGGACAGAGCTAGTCGCCTCTTCGATCTCCTCTGTTCGAAGGGTGCACAAAAATGAGGGTTCATTCCTCCTGAAACCCTTACTGAATGGCATGGCTGAGATACTCTTCCCGTTTGTTTTCCCAGCTTGTGTGGGAATGATGAATGGCTTACTACCCATCATCATTAACGAATCAGCATACGGCAACACTACTGTCTTAGTGTCCCGAAGAAATTCCAATCCCAGAATGAGCTTGAAATCATCCATCTGAACTGTCGACAAGTTTGTCCTCCCTTCAAAAGGACCTATCTTGATCGACACAGATTTTGCTACTCCCGCTATTGGTTGAGCAGCGGAGTTGATCGCTTTGACCTTCCCCTTACCTCTTTCTAGAACAAGTCCGAGTCGCTGCACTTCGGAACTTGCGAGGTAGTTGTGGGTAGCACCAGTGTCTACCATAGCCCTGATTGGCTTTCCATTGATCCTCACATCAATGTACATTAAGCTTTTCACCCTGCAGGTGCGAGCCTTCGATTCTTCAATCTTCGGCTCTTTCGAGGGATCTCCATCCCTTTTAGTTGCTCGGTGCGATAGTGTATTGCACCAATGCGAGAATGCACCAATTACATCCTCATCCCCTTCGGATTCGGTCTCATCATGACAGCTAGCTTGTGGGGTATTTTGCTTTGAACTCGAGCCACCACTTGCTAGTTGACAGTATGCATTTACCATCCGTTTCTGAGGACATTCCGCCACCCGATGTGGTCCTTCACATAAGAAGCATCGCAATTTAGGAGTGGCATCAGATCTGCCCTCTATTGCCTTTCCTTTGTTCCAGTTGCTACTACTGGCACCGTTATGGTTTCCTTGACGGCTATTCTGATAGTTTCCCTGCGAGTTACTCTGACGGGTGCCTTCATAGGATCCCCCTTGTTCTGAGAGTAACGCTCTCCCCCACTTGAGTTCGAACTGGATCTGTAAAGTCTGTTTCCACCTCCAACAGATTGACTATTTCCCGAAGGTCGATCCTTTCTCGATTCCGGTTGATAGTCGCTTAAGCATTCGGCAGCTCCCATAGCCGCACTCAAATCAGTGACCTTCTGTCTCTGAAGTTCCGTGCGTGTCCACGGTTCCAACCCTTCCATGAAGGTGAATAGCTTATCCTTTTTTCGACATATCTTGAATATTCAGCATATGACCTGAAAAGGTTTTCACATACTCCCTGATGGAGCTTGTGTGTCTCAGTTCTCGTAAGGCCCGACGTGCCTCATATTCCACATTCTCTTGGAAAAATTGAGATCTGATTGCCTCCTTGAGGAGATCCCAAGAATCTATTCGGACCCTGTTGGCCTGAATATCAGCATACTTCGTTCGCCACCAAAGCTTTGCATCTCCACTCAGATACATGGTAGCTGTTGTAACATTTCTCGCTTCGTCTTGGATCGAAGCCGCAAGAAAGTATTGTTCCATATCGAACAAGAAGTTCTCAACTTCTTTAGCATCGCGTGCTCCTCCGTACGCACACGGTTCTGGAATTCTGAGTCTATGAACAGGCTCATGTGCGGTGGCTTGTCCGTTGCCAACCGCGCGTTGAAGCACTAGCAATTGAGCTCTCAACGCTTCGATCTCATCCTGCAGATCAGGTATGAATTCAGCAGCTTCAGTCATTGCTGCGTTAGCCCTCTGGCTTTCATCCAGTTGGATGCGTAATTCCCGAATTTCCGTCTCGGCCACCTCGACCTTCTCCTCGAGGCCATCCATGGCACAACCCAACCGAGTATTCACCATCTCAAGCGCATCCATGCGCTGTTTCGTAGTCAACTTTGGAGGATCCACCACCTCCGTGGTGTTCGATCCAATTGGATCCATAGCTTTCTTATCGAGGGTCTTGAGCCGCAGCTCTGATACCAACTGTCACGGGTTGCCTTTCTTCTTAGCACAGAAAGGGACACCGTGCGGCAGTAGTCTGCTCCGCTAGACTACCTTCCGCCTTTTCTCGGGACGAAAGAGATTTTGATTGCAAAATATTAGAAAGCTTGAAACACAATTGAAATGAAATTGATCATTGATTACTGAAAGCGAGAAATTACAATTGGAAAGCAGGAAATTACAAAATGGCTAGTGCAGGGGGCGAACACTAGAAAGCTTGAAAGTTTTGTTTGAAAGACTATTACCCCCTATAATAGATAAAACAAAAAAACCTAAGTACCGGGAGTAGACGTCTTCTTGCCGAAGAATCATACTAAAATTTATCTATTTTCTATCTATTTTAGAATGGAAATAAACATTACAAGGAATGGAAATTACAACTCGAAATGGACTAATATTTACAATGTGCGGCCGAAGTTGGGGCAAACTGCGGCTGCGATAGGGTCACGAGGCTCAAGTGAAGCTGCGGTCCGTGACACCAGGGTATGCTAAAAGGAAGACTGTGACCTGTTATAACCTCAATCAGGCCGGACTTAGATATCAAAACATTAAGATCATTTAGGAAAACAAAGTATATGTCTTTGATCTTATTCCAAAATCAAAATTTTGTCGTCGTAGCTCTGTACATTATTTTCTTGCCAAGTTTTACTACCTGGCGAATGTAATAGAAGCACACATACATGTGCTATTTCAATAAAATTGTAAGAATTGACGTGAAATAGTTTGGATAAAAATGACTCTGTGACTTAAATCCAGCTTGATGTGTGACATGTTTGTATGAACTTTGGTTATCTTGACAACAGATGGACCCAATATGTGACTATTGACTGTAGGTTGTGTATGCATAAGGTGGTAAATGTTTCTTATTATTTGTGACCATTGCACGTGTTCTATGACAGATTAACAATAAAATGTAACTCAAATGAGTACAAAAATGTAATCATATTGCGCTGCTCAAAGAAGATTCTGAAATTATAAGCTAGTAAACTAAGTCTTATGGCCTACTAAGAATGAACCAATAACAAAAGCGGGGTTTGATAATATTGTCCTCATCGCTAAACTTTTTCTTGTAATCGAAATTGAAGATTAAGTTACTGTGTTACAATGAGTTCTTGAGTAACGTTCACAAATAGATACAAAATGTACGTACCTATTTTTTGGACAATGGAATTCATTTTCATTGTCTGCTCAACATCAAGGATGACATGTGTGACTTGATGTCATAAAGCTACACGGTTAAAACTTTATTATTTGACTTGAGTTCAAATATTTGCATACTCAACTACTGTCTCAACTCCTCAACCTCCTGAAAAATAAAAAAAATGAATTATTATATGTGACTTGAAAATAGTGATATGTGACTATATATAAACATATAGTGCACACTGAAAACACAACTACATCATCAGTGACCTAATCTACATAACATGTGACCTGAAAATAATGATCTGTGACCAATAATGGAAATATTTTACAAATAACTTAAATAACAACTTACATCACTCTATTGCACCCGATGAGAATGTGGTTCCTTCGGAGAATTATGGGCAGTTAACGGCCTTCGTCAGTTAGGGATTTACCAAGGGAAGATGTCTCTTGCCATCTTGGTGAAGAATCAACATTGTCATCAGGAACATGAGCCTGTCTAATACTATTGGCCGTTAATGGGAGCACTGGTGACGATTTTTTTGCATATGATCGACCTAACTTTCCACTTGTACCTGTACGGTCAGCTGAATTTTCCATCATACTCTTATTTTTGTGGCCGTCACGTGAAATCTCCGATTGAATTGACTTGTTGTATTGGGCACCATTCATGCATGGCATGGCCATTCCAGATTTCGAGGGGTCGAGGTCATAATTCTCAATCTACAGTACAATATAGATTAGAAAAATGTATTGTAAAGAATTTAGTACATAAAACTTACCGAAAGTTTATATTAGGCTTTGAGAAGCTGTCGACTCTTTTCAACTTGGAAGTAGATGGTTACTCGTCTATCATCTAGTTCTTGATGCGGGGATACATCCTTGATATACTTGTAACTACAATACCGTCGAGACTGGGAAAGGTCTCGTATATCTTTGTTTGGAAGGCTACCAACATACTTCATAGCCTATAGTGTGTAGTCCTCCTACTCAACCCATCTTTCAATGCACCCAAAGTAATTTCGAACAGTAACTTGCCCAATGGGAACTTGTTCATTGTAGAGAAGTCCTCAATGAGTGCGAACAATAAGTGGTCAACAATCTTCTTGTAATCTCTAGGAAAGAAATAAGCAATGATGAAATACAAAGCCCCAATCATAGCAATGTCATTATTTGGAAGGGCTTCAACAAGATCTAAGTCTGGAATTTGGCACGTAGATATAAATATGGACTTAACATCTTCATGTGTTACACTATCCACTTGACAAAAGTATTTTTTCTTCAATTGTGATGGTATACTTTCAAACATCTGTGTATTACTATCTCCAGAACATCTCAGGCATGTGACTAAACAGAACTAGGAGATAAAGAACCTGACATTATACCCAGACACATAAAACCACATTTCTTCGTCATTAGGGTATTAACCTACCTCAAAAGAAAGTAGTGAATCAATTGTGGTTGTATCACGATTTCATAGAAATCTTGGAAATGGGCAAAGCATTTTCCCATCAATATACATTTCTGTTCTCAGCTTAAGTTTGTTTGAATGGTGGTAAGAACACCCTTATTTACTGAGGTTGTAATCTTGCCTGGAAACTAACTGTCTTCTGGTATTATGAAATGCCAGATCTATATTAAGTGTTTAAAATGACAAAATGTTAAACACTTGTTTGGAATCACACACAGAAAAAATGTTACACAATGTTTAAAATCATATCACATATTATATGTTCAGTGGGTCACATATATATGCTCATGTGTGTTAGCCCAAGAATAACTAACCAAGAAAGGGATGGATTGGTTTTTAAAACTTTTTCGACAATTAGTCTCAAAACTATTCAATACACAAGAAACAAATGTAAAGTGTAATAAAAGAGATAACTATGCAAATTCGATTACTTAATTCAATTATAGATATAGCACTATATAAATGGCAATGTAAAGTAAAGTGCAATGAAGTAAAGATAACAAGCGAATTTAATGGGGTTCAATCTAATGTACTGATCTACGTTCCCGTTACCAAGCTCTCCATCACGATTAAGGCCAAATGCACTATAATGATAACTTACAAACAAGGAGTATTGATCCTTAAGTAACTTATAACAATGAGCATTTATCCTTAGGTGACTTACAACAAGGAGCACATATCCTTAAGTGACTTACNGGCTCTCTAATCAACCATAATAGAATTAATAATTTTACAATTAGAAAGAACTCTCTTTACATATGATATAATCAAGTTATTTATTAGAGAGTTATGATAACACTTCAATAGATATCAAATAGTAAAGCTCAAGTGTTAATGTTGTAAACTTTGATGAATGATGGATAATAAAATAGTTTGTATCTTGTATCTAAGTTTTCAACCAATAATCTTTCTTAACAAATAATACAATTTAAGTATGAAGAGAGATTTACACTTCAATATAAGTGTTGGCAAAGAAAACTTCTATCAAGAATAAAGAATAGATGAGATTGAGAAGTTTTCTTACAAAATAGAACTGTTGATGAAATAGATAAAAACTAGTTTAATCAATCAAGAAATTCTTTTGTAATAAATAAAATAGAATGTAGAATCACGTAAACTCAATGATTTTCAATATATAAGCTCTCTTAAAATCTCTTGTAAGTTGTTAAAATTGAATGCAAAAGAGATGGATATTTATAGAGCAAAAGAGACATAATCAGTTAGTTTCGGTTGACCAACTCCGGTTGACCGAAGTGTGAATATAGCCATTGTAGAATTCAAATTGTTGGAGTTTCGGCTGACACTTCAGTCGAACAGGTCGATCGACCAGTCTATACTTCCGTCGACCGAAGTGTTCAATCCGGTAAGATGCAAATTCGGTGAGCATTGTAAAATCTGGTTAAGAAGCCTGCAAATACGGTATGCAGCCAATTTCGGTCGACCGATTTATACTTTGGTCGACCGAAGTATATAAGTTTTGGAAATTTGTTTTCTAAATCAAAATATTTATTTTCCAAAATCATCTTCATTTCTAAAACGTTTTTATACAAGTGATGAATTATGAAATATAATTTGAGTTTTATGCACTTGCTAAGAATCAATGAGTTAATACCTTTACATTTAAGTTCCGATAAACAACTTTTAAATTTTAATCTTCAAAATTCTTGTTCTTATTCTCTTCAGGTTGTCTCTTGATTTGCGTCTTTTGTGAATCTTTAAGTTCCAATTCGATCATCGTATGCAAATTACTATCGTCTCGAAACTCGTGTATCAAATTTTATTAATACGCAATAATCACTATAAACACTCGAAATCAATTTGTTATAAATAAACGCAATTTGTTTGAGATAATCAAAACGAGACGTCAACCATAGGTCAACAATGTGCACTCAAGTCACAAATATATATATATACTAGTATATAATCAAATTAATAAGGTCACGGACATAGATAATGTTATACATTGAAGCCACATATTCATAAAATCTACACATAAGGAATCTTCATGTTTATAATACATCATTCATAAAATTAAAAAATGGTCATATATAAACTCTTTATGTTTACAACACATATCATTCTTGAAAATAAAATCAGGACATAGACATAGATAATGTTACGCACTCATGTCACATATTCATAAAAAATTTGGTCACATTCGGATGTTGTGGTCACATATGGACTCTTTATGTTTAGAACACTTACATTCATAAAGTTTAAATCAGGTCATAGGCATAAATAATGTTATGCATTCAAGCCCTACATTCATAACAACCTCGGTCACATTTGAATATCATGGTCACATTTAGACTCTTTATGGTTAGAAAACATATTAGTCATAAACTACAAAAAATAAATAAATCAATTTCCATAACACATAGGATTCAAATACAAACCCTAACACATTCCAATCACGAATGAAATTGAACCGAATAGAGGTTACAAATGTGAATACATCTTCAATACTTCTTATCCATCGATTTTTGAATACATACATATCACTTAAATTATGAAAAAAATCTAAATAACCTGGTTCAAGGGCCATTTTCACACGGTCACGGACAATGCGTGCTTCTTCAGTGGGGTTTTTTGGGTCTCTCCTCAATCTTCCTCTTTCTTCTTCTTTGTGGCGTATCTTTGACATTGATTACCCTTTTTGTACCTTTCGATTTTGCCATTTTACTTCGATTACGGAATCTTTGATTTTCAAAAGATAATGGACGATATGATGAATGGAAGAGGTGATGAATAGAATGGATAATGTGGATAATATAAAGATGAGAAAAACAAAATGTAGTTGAAGTAGCCAGAATGGAAAGAAACTGAACGGAGATATCGTGTGGAGTTGAGGGGAAAGAGTTTGAGAGAGAATAGATTTGAATAATAATGGAAGTTAAGATAATGGGTAATTTGAATTACGATATTTAAGGGAACGAGCAATATGTATTTACTATACATATTATTTAATTATTAGCTATAATTAAAATAACTAATATTTAATTATTAACTCAATACATGAAATTCTGAAACCTTCTCACCAGATTTTTGCACTCTAAACTGGAAATGCCTGGAGTAATTTCCACTTATATGAAGTGCGAATTAGGCCCAATGCTCTGAAAATTAAAAAAATGAATTAGATTAAAGCGATAAAATAAATTAAACCTCACCTAAATCGTATTAGTTACGTCCTAACTAAAAATCCTAAACCTCAACCTAATAGTGCCAGAACCTTCCACGAAACTTCTTCTCCCATGCCGCTCTGAACCCAAACATGATTCCACAATCCCCAAGATAAACCTTTGTCTTTGCCTTTCTCTGCCATCTCCACCGTCTTCGCTGTCTTCCTCCATCTCCTCCTGAGGACCTCTTATACATCGAACCGTTAGAAACCCAAAATCGCAAATGGCAGAAAGCCTCACCTGACTCCGACTCCAGCTTCTGTAAAACCCTCACCCAACTCCGACTTCAAAAACTTCCAAATCGCATAACCACCCCTAACTCTGACTTTGACTTCAGTAAACCCTCACTTGACTCAAACAAATGGTTGTAGAAAGTGAATCTAAGGGGTTAAAGAGAAAAACAACTGTTGATGAAGAAGGATTTTTAGAGAAGAAGAAAAAAGTTTCTTCAAAATTTTATAAACCTAATGTAGCCAAGATTTTTCACTGTTTAAACTTTTTTATGGCTTTTATTCAATTTTATGTTGTAATCTTTGCTACTTTTGAGATGAATCTGACTATTTATTCCATTTTCAATTTTATATCGGCTTTTGCATGACCTTTTACGGTTATCTTAGAATAATTTTCCTTCTTAAGGTGGTTGTATATATCAAATGGATGGTGTAGAGTCGTTTGTTAATTAAAACCTACACTGTATTGAGATGTTGGGAAGCATTTGGTCTAGCAAGTTGGTGATCCACTTTGAAATGTTGGGGATTCATCCCCACTTTCTGCCTAAACTACGCCAATTTTATTATTTTATTTTTTTGGTCTGGAGGATGCTGTTTCTTTTAGTGGTTTATACAGGTGTGTGTTATAGGTTTTGAGATGCAAAGGTTGAATTAGGTTCAAGGTTTATACAAGTTAGTTTGTTTTTATTCAAGAAGTGGGGAAAGTTGTGTCATTGGAAATTTTTTGAGCTTGAGTACATTGTCTAGTTGGATTGGTTGGACAGAACTCTTCAAGGATTTTCGATTTTGGTGGACTTACCTTAAGTTTTAGTATTTCCCCGTCTGTGCCATGATGAGCAATTTCGACAGCTAAATTTTTAAGGTAGATTAGTGGTAGTCACAAGTTTCTGCTTCAAATAATATATGAAAAATACCGAACAAAGCTTCCTTAGTAATTGTAAAACATCTCGTATCATCATTGTCTTATTGTATAGTCATCTATTATCTAATTATATAAACAGTTGTCACTTTTTTTTTCTGACACTTTTTAAAATTTCTTTCACTTTCAACTTATAGGTTGTTGCGTTCATAAAATGACATTATGTTCTATGTTTAATTAATCACAAAGAGACAACACGTAGAAGAAAATTAACCATTCCTTGGATATATTTTAAGATTCTGATTGGTGTTTGTCACTTTTTTGAATTTCTGTTACTTTTGTGACGCCGAAGCATATATTTGTAGTTAGCTAATTAGAATTTCATTTAACTGCCTATTTTTTTTTCTTTTTGTATGATTTAATAATCCCTAGGGAAAGTCACATTATATTCTCCGCATAAGTTAATTATTGATTTAAATGAAAATGTTAGTCCACATTAGAAAACTTTATTCGGGGAGACATGGTTCGATGCCTTCATTGATTTGAAGAAAATATTAATGCAGCCATAGTTGATACACCATTTGTTGCTTAGGCAAGTTAAGCAGCCTAACTCCAATGAGATGTTCAATATTAATGATCAAGTTGTCAGATTTTCCATGGAAGAATTATGTCTCATGTCAAGGCTTCGATGTGTTGGAAATTTTGAGTGACTACACCAAATATCGACTGAAAAACTCCGATTTGAAAGAGCAATGCTTCAATGATTATGAAAGCATTTCCACAAAAAAACATTAAAGAATTGTTTAAAAAAATTCCAGTTGATACTGTAGATAAGGATGTTGTTGATATTGGTATAGCTCATCTGATTAAATCATTCTAATTTCGTACATAGTATCACAAGGGCGTTGATGATTCATTTTTCTGTCTACGTCTTCTGTAAGTGTTATGCCCTAAGTCCAATCAACTTGGAACATAAACACTTTAAATATATATAATCGATGCATTTTAATGGTAATATTTATTATTTAATTGAATTTATATTCTAATGCATTAAATAATA
>CAIGRB010100578.1:6242-28589 GCA_903798255.1 Fraxinus quadrangulata
AAAAAAAAAAAAAAAAAGGTTCTTTGGTTAAGACAGGTCTTTCATGTGGAAATTCTTACAGTATTGAAGTACGTTTATGACATGTTTGATAAGGTGAATTAGACAGTACTAGACAGTATTCAATAAGAAAATAATTTTATAAGTGTTGTATATTATATTGTTTAGTCCAAACAATCAAATCCATATGTTGATTATTGGTGTTACTACCTATGGATCAACAATGTTAACTCATATGGAATAAAGATAATAACCGAAAATGAATAGCTGATTAATCATTCAAATCTTAAACTCACTTGTTTTCAAACTAAATTCTTGTCAATTAAGCGGTCCACTCTGATCTAATAATACAAACTATGCATATCATAGACGTAGTAAATTTGAACGAAGAAGAGGACAAATTACCTGAACTTGGTGGAACCATTGAAGAAGCCATGCCAAAAGGAAAAGAAGAGGCAGAATCATATTTCAACAAGCAAACTCAAGACACAGACAGCAGGGGACAAGAAATCCTTTAGCAGATTTCATAGCAGAATCTCCATAAAAAGTAGATTTTGTGTTTTCTTGAATTCTCGTAGTTGTGCTTACCAATTGTGTCATAGATTATGCATAATTTAGAGAGAAAATAAGTGATTATTCGCGGTGCAAAATGTGCCATCGAGAAATGGCTTCATGGTGGTTCCAGTATAAGCAGCACCAGCAGCCGCAATTGGCTCATTGAAAATAGATAAGGCTCACATTTGCAGCACAATTGTCAACCAAGTCCCTATTGGCAGACAAACTAAAAAGGTTATTTATTAACAGTATTATTCATGGTATTGGATTTCGGATTATCGAAGGACAAATTCCTGTTGTAAGAACCTAATCGCAACGAAGACGTTAAATTGGACTACACCAAGGTCTCCATTTGCACCACCACCTCTTGTGAACATTAGTCCATCAGCATTGAAATCCCAAAGCATCAAAGCTTCAAATTCGTTGCCAACATCTCCTTTCCCAAAAATATCGCCAACAATTTCATCAAAAGTTTTATCTCCATCAGTACCATCATCTCCTAAAACACAAACACGAGTGCCTCCCTGTTCAATGCCAACTTCTCCAGTCCCAAAACCTATTGAAACAATACCTCTCAATGGATTAATTGCCGCCGCCGGCCCGGCTGCCACACCTGCATCATCTCCAAAAGTAGTCAAACCTTAGGAGGCAACACCAGTTCAATCCCCCAACATTAAGGCCGCATCTCACCCTCCATCTCCTTTAACACTACCCCTGGCTCAAATAAAGACAGAGAGTGCACACGACAATGATTCCTTCTGAAGTCGAGCAACAATTGGTGGTAGTCCAAGACACCATTGGCGACCAAAGATGGTGTTCAATGCTCACAGAATTACATCGAGTGATAAAAGAGAACAAAAGAAAGGTAAAGGTGCAAACAATAAACTTTTTGATTGTGAAGAGCTCAGAGTGAGAGTGATAATGCTTGTTGGTGACAACAAAGGAGCTATAATGGAATTGAGTCCTTCCCCCAAAAAACCATTACTCTGCAGGCGAACCTCACAGTCTCCACAGGAACACAAGTATAAAAGGTGAGAGTGATGGTGAGCAGTCGAACATTGATAGAAATGAACTAAAATGATACAAGCACAAACTCATTAAAGAAAAGGAAATTCAATCAACACCAGTGACTGCATTCATAACAGCAATGCTCAGGGAGCAAACAATGCCAATCTCTACGATTGTACTTTCACTCACCAAAATCCTGGCATCCACCTATCTCTTAGTGGAAATGGCACTGGTGGCAATGGAATTCACCTCGCAGAACACCAAAGCTAACAAATTACAAAGAGAGGAGGTATGAGGTATCGACTTTTTGTGTTTCATTTGTCATAGGAGTACTGAAGTATGTCAGGGAAAAATCTCGACTAGTGATGGAAAATGCTACTGAATAAGCACAGATTCCGATTCTCCAACTTGCAATCCAGTTCTAGCGGAAAAGCGTGATCTAAAATCTAATAAGATTTGTAATGTGTGGATTCAGTAGCTAGAATAAATTTCTAGTTTCTTTGAGTTTCAGTAAAGCTAGAACATCAATCACATAGTTTGGGCTCCTAAAATATGTCCCTCTAGGAGGATTTCTGGGGATCCCTGGTCTCATTCTATATGGGACCAGCAAGTCCTCTTCCGACATATGGTACTTGTCATCTAAGTTGCACAGAGAAATATTTCCGTATTTATGTTGTCCAATACATTCTATGCATTTCTTCTTCTTGAACTAAATAAACAATGTAATCGGTCACTTTGCATTAAAACTAACACATCTCAATGATCTCATATAACTGCTACCTTTTAAGATAAATATGCATAATATGAAAGAATGAAGGGCATATGCCAATTGTTTCCTTTCACTTACATGGTCTACAAATCACCAATTTCTCTTCAGCTTCTGCCAATTCTGAATTTCAATCTCCATCCAGGTGGCCTCTTCTTCGAGTAATGCTATGTAACACCACTAGATTAAACAATGAGTTGGTAGACCGATGTTGCGTAGCATTATTTTCTTCAAAACTGTATTGATGTTGATCAAGAAAAATGGTCATATATACGAAACACCAAAGCATTCAAATCTGTAATGGAAGATCAGAATTTGATGTACCAAAAATTCATGCTCAAAAGATTTGAAAACAAAATGATAAAAAGAATGTCTTCTATAGTTGAAGCTTTTACTCAAACATGTTGTTTGCAATGGAATGGAGCAGTCCAACGGGTTGTTTGACGAAATTTTTTATAAAAAAATTAGCAGATTTTGATAAAATATAACTAAAAAGTTGATAATGTTGTGGATATCATTAAATATGTGATTAAAATTCATTTTTGACTGAGCTCAACTTTTTACCAATTTTTAAGCTTCCTCAAATGAACAGAAAATAGAAGATGCATTTTCATTCTCTTTCTTTATTTTTAATACTAGTAAAAATTTTGACTTTAAAACGTACTACTCACGATTTTGGTAGAACAAAGCCTCCGTCACCGACTATGAAATCCATAAATGGTTTAGAAATAACAATAATAAGATAAATAATAGTTGTTCTCACGAAATATATGTATAATAATGTGTAGTAGCTACGAACGTGTGATTTGTTGAAACAAATATTTGACTTTGATTAAATTCGTATCCATATCGAGCTAAGTGAAAAAGTTGAGGACCACAAGTATAATTTCTGTAACGCCTCGTGATGCATATATAGCTATATAATATTCCTACCTTTCAATTTCATCACCAATCCAGTTTACCTTTGAGCATAAGCTAAAACTTAGTCTGATTATCTTAATGCAACATTAATTAATTAATTAATGGCAGGTGAGGAGCCGTGCACCTGCACAAAGGAAAATTAATTAGCATTAAATTCGACAATTTAAAAGTTTTTAAATCACCGAATTAGTAATGCAACTGCTGGGTGATGATAGGTCGATGTTTCGATGATAACTATGTTTTTTAAAATTGGAGTTTTGCAATAATTTATTCTTGATTTCGATACAATTTATTAAACCCTTGTATGGAAATTTTTTTCTTACTTTACTCCACACGTACACATTTTCATGGAAATTGTGGAATAAGTTTTCCCATCATTTTGGTCGGAAAACTGATTTCCACATTTTTTTTTTACAATTAGAATAAATTTTATAACCAATTGTAAAACAAATTTTTATTTTAATTCATGTAAAATAAACCCAAATGAATATTAAATTTTGATGAAAAAATGATTTTCTTGAATTTTTTTTTTTTTTTACTTTTTGTCAATGGAAACAAATTTTATAACCAATTGTGGAAAAAATTATCACTTTAATGGATAATTTTCGTGTAAAACAAAGTCGAACGAACACAAAAAGATTAAAAATTTTTAAATTTTTCGGATGAAAAATTATACCAATCAAATACACTTAATTAACAATTCTTTAGAAAATAAGTTATAAATAATTATTTTCTCTAAAATTTATTTTTTTTCCATTCATTTTCTACCATTGTCATCAAACGGACCATTATAGTGTATAAAGAAAGTTACTTTATAATAAATTTGACATATTTTTCAATCCTCATGTCCAATTCGACAAAGACCAGGGGCGGACGCAGACAATTAATGTTAGGGGGGCACAATCGAACTTGCAAAAAAGTTGGAAGAAATTTTACAATCGAAAATTTATATCCAAAAAATTCATATCCCTTGTAATTTTGCATCCGAAAATTTACATGTAATATGACTTTTTCGGATGTAAAATTTCGAAATTTTTTGATGTCATGTTCCATATAAATTTCCTAATAAAATAATGTAATTTACATTGAGAAATTTGTATCTGAAAAATAATAAATGTTANTGTGATTATATGAAAATTGCTTATTTTTATTTCTTCGAAGAATCTTGATATATCTTTTTTCGTTGGATATAAAAGACTGATTTAAAATGTGAATCTAAGTTGGATTGATAGTCTGATTCGGAATAAACAATGAATTGAAGAGAATATTTGAACTAGGATTTTAGTTTTTTTTTTTTTTTTTTTTTTTATTTATATTTTTTTTTTTTTTTTTTTTTTATTTTTTTTTTTTTTTTTTTTTTTTTTTTTTTTTTTAAGGGATTTAGGAAAGAAAACTTTATAGCCATGGGATAGTATCATTTCAGAGCATGAATGATACTTCTATATGATTTTACCACAGGATTAGATTCGGTAAAGGAGGAATGGATACTCGAAAATTGATTTTTTACTATCCATCTTCAAACATTCTTTTTGCAGGAAAAGTCACTTTTAAGGAATTTTTCCTGCAAAAAAGTTATTTGAGGAATTCTGAAAGTTATTTTTCCTTTTATGTTTACACTTTTTCTAAGCTTCTTTCTTCCAGTATACAATTCGATCCATGGATTGTTTCCTTCACTAACTACTAACTAATGAGTGAAGCATATAGGTAAAAGTTGTGAATCTTCCCTATGTGGGTGAAGATCAAAGCAATAAATGAAAATGCTGAAAATCTTTGGCAAAAGCAAATCAGTAAAATTTTTTGAAATGGAAAGATACAATACCTTTCTTTCTATCAATTCGGGTGATTAGACAAGTTTCTACTTTTGTCAAAGATTTACAATGATTTCATTTATTCATGTAGCTCATATCCACATGGTGTGGACCCACAACAATAGTAGTGTGTTGACGCTTATTAGAATTTATTCGAAGAGCGATGATAGTTTTGTTTCTTTTAATACTAGTAACGAACCAGTGAAGCTTGTACTAAAGAGAGAATTATGAAATTCAAGCTCAATTATGATTTATAAAATTGTAGCTACTGGATAGACTAAAGCAAATCTCTTAGCCCCTGTTTGGTAGAGATTAAGAATAGATTTTATGAAAAATGATTTATTTGGAGAATGTGTAATTAAGAAGTAGGGAAAAGATGAGTCCATGTGCAAAATTATTTTATTGGAAGAATGTGTGGTTGAAATGAGTTTGGGAAAAAATGAGTTTTATAAAATGAGGGTCAAACAAAGGCTTAATCTTAGGAATATATTGGGGATACTCAAGGCCTTTATAGTGAGACTTGAGGTTTATGTTGCTCTAAATTGACAAAAAGACTACACTACTCTCAATGAATTGCGCCTTAGTTAGCACTCATTGAAGACAAACACAAGTAGCAGTTAACAGGCTTTTAATGCATTGAAATTAGACTATTAGAGTGGTATAATCAAATCTAGACAAAGGGGAGTTAAAATCACATGAAATTTGGTCATTAAAAATTAGTTGGTCAACCATTGATTAATACAAATATGGTTCTTGAGGATCCATATGACCCAAATAAGAATTAGGCAAGGATTAGTTGAGTTGCTTTGAGGATTATTTTATTCTTCTCTTCACTATATATGTGGGGTCTGTTCAAAAACAGATTCAGTATATTTAAAACATTGTCTAGAATTAGTTGAGTTGCTTTTATTTTTGCTCGTATAAACAAGGCATCAAGTAGAAATAATGTGAAGTCTAATGGTATATATGTAACTGTGTGGAGCCTAATAATGCGATTTTTATTTGAGGTATATTGTATAGTTCACACATGTTAATGCTCACCCAAGTATTCCTAGTATAGGAATTTAAGAAGAGGGGAGAGGTAACAAGATAAAGTTTAGTGAAAATATTTGTAATCTCCATTGTGGTGCAATCTGTACACATAAGTTGATGTAACTCACATTGGCATGAACAATTATAAATCCGCTTGTTTATGACTTTGCTTTGTCCATTACTGTAAACGAAGTTAGGGATTAATGTTTAATACATAAGAGTACAAGTTCTTGGCCGTTCTATTAATCTCAAGTTACAGTAAAATGCCACCTTCATGCAATGCTTTTTATAGTGTCATTTGACAGTTACCTACTTCAAATATCATTTTTTTTTCCTGGCAAAGCTACTTAAAGTTGTCGGAGGTTTGATCTTGAAAAGATACGTAGGGCATCTAAAACCCATCTCAAACTTGAGCTTTTACGCACAGAGGAAGGTTCTGACAGGTCCTGTCTCGACTGAATCTGTTTGTAGGAACACAAAAGAGAAAAAAAGGAACTTTTCTCTATCCAGCCATTTCATTTCAGGTTGGCAAGATGTGAAGTGTGTTTATCTCTATAAGAACGGAAATGGGAGAGAAGGATGTTGTAATGGGATGCATATAGTTTAACTAAATCGAAACATAGTAATTGGGTATGCATTTGTTTGGTAGATTCCAATCATGCTGTTATTATTATTGTTGTTGTTGTTGTTGTTGTTGTTATTATTATTATTATTCGCATTCGAATTTCATGCCTCCTTTTGTTAACATTGCATTAGGTCTATGATGTGACGCCATTTCTCGAAGAACATCCTGGGGGTGATGAAGTGCTGCTAACATCAACTGGTAAGAGCTGATTCTATTTTACGATTCTCAACATTCCTTCTAACACGAACTCACTTTCTTAGTGCATCGACATTACTGTTTATCCCATAAAATGTGGGAGTTCATTGAGCATTTGGATATTTCTCGAGATCTAAGAGCCATTCACTATGAACAAGAAAGTAGATATCAGTATCTTTGGTTCCCTATTTAGGATTATAATTAGTGTTTTTCATGAATTTCGTAGAGAAAGATGCTACAAATGATTTTGAAGATGTTGGCCACAGCGATGACGCAAAAGAAACAATGCAGAAATTCTACATTGGTGAGATTGATGAATCAACTCTTCCATCAAAGCAGAAATACACTCCTTCAAGTGCAACTTCAACTGCAAACCAGGACTCGGGGACTTCATCGAAGATACTGCTATTTGTCCTGCCCTTGTTGATATTGGGATTAGCATTTGTTCATCGTCTCTATTCAAAAAAGGAATAGGTTTAGCCAATCATATCTAGGAATAAAATAAATGATTGGTACCGTTTATGACTGTCTGGCCTATTTCTTGCTATACCAGATGGGTTGTTTGTCATATACCTATCTGAAGTTTATGTATTAATGCAGTCCTATACTTTATGCTGTGATTTATTGCTGCTGTTGTTTATTTTTAATTTCAGTAGTTCAGTGGTGAAGATAAATATTTGGACTATCACTGCATTCACTTTCTACAACTAGTTTCTTGCTAACTTTGCATGTAGCCCCAGCTATATTTGGTACGTTATATTGGACATTGCACAAGAAGGAGAGTTTTTAACTTATTTTCGTTTGTAATTTGCTTTCCATTACTAGCTGGCTGTGATCAATGATCACGATGGTCAAGATTTTGCTTTTGATTAGTGTCAAATCGCTTGACTTCCTGGATAGGAAGGGATATAGGTGCGCATGACGTATAGGATGATAGAAGATTACTCGCATGTCTCTTTGCCTTAATAATACTTGATTTTGATAGCTTCATTGTGTGATAAAATCAGTATTAACTGAACGTAATTGTTAATGTTCAAGTTGCCAAATACAATCTTTTGAGAGTAATAAAATGTATTCCATGAAAAATTGCAGCCTCTGAAAACGTGCAAAAATAAATTGTTGTCGGAAGTGGATTTTGATTTGAATTGATTACCGTATATCATCTTTCACAAGTTATCAAAATCAAACAGAGCGATTGGTTTCAAATAAAAGTAGAAAATGATGCTCAACGAATAATGGAGCTGAACGACACAGCAGCAGGTAAGTTCCAGGTTGAGGTATACGTAGAAAATTCTCAGCCACAATATGGCCAGCGGTTCCTATCCACGACCTACATTATCAACAAAATCAAAACCCACAAAATCGCACTCCACACACTCTCCTACGAAATTCTCCACACACAAAATAAGAAAAAAAAATTCTGTATATACAAAAAAAAATTCCGGCACTGACTGAAGATTTAAGAACCAGAGATGGGGCAGAAAGAAGAGAGGAAAGACGGCAGCGTTGTGGTGGTGGAACCGAAGCCAAGTAAAGGCATTGCTTCCAAGGCCGTGGACTGGTTGGAATGGGTTTTTGTGAAGCTAATGCATGATTCCAAAAAGCCCCTTCATTATCTCTCTGGTAATTTTGCTCCAGTTGATGAAACTCCTCCTCTTCAGGACCTTCCTGTTAAAGGGCACCTTCCTGTAAGTCTCCTGTAAGTCTAAATTGTGATTTCAATGTATTTGTGCTAATGACTTATTAATAGACATGCATTATAGTTTAGTAAAATCTAAGAATTTGTAAGCTCAATATTTGATATGCATAAGCAACAGATTAGGGAATAGGAGTATGGATAGTTGTCGTAAAATTATAAGAAAATTAGCTGTGGCTGTGGGACAATTAGACTAAATTGACAACGAATGGTAGGTGTAGACTAAGTAAAGAAAATTATAAGATGTGTTGATTCGTATACCTAACCAGGCCTAATGAAACTATCCAATTTCCTTAATTATAGTGAAAAATGATTCATGTAGTCAATTCCAAGTGCAAGTGTTCATGAGTGTGTTTTGTGTTTGTAGCGGAAGAAGATCTGCTTCAATTTGCTTTCAATTGATTATGTTATCATCCTATTTCCGGTGCTTAAGCAAGACTGCTTTGTCTGCACACTGATTTTGTGAAAATTTTACCCACCGCAGGAGTGTTTGAATGGTGAGTTTGCGAGGGTTGGTCCCAACCCAAAATTTTCTCCAGTTGCTGGATATCATTGGTAAGTCCTTATTCTTTCTCAAATTAATTTCTGTAGAGTATTACATGGTATTTTCTTGTTCCTTCATTTTGAGAAGTTGAAGACATTGTCATGCCTAAAATATATTACACATCTCAAAATTTCTTCTCATGCTTTTTTTCTTCTTTGTTTTTTTAATTTTTTTTAAACTTTTACCCTATAGCTTATCTGATTCCTATTTCTTATTTTGTGGTGATTTATTAGTTCTTGTTATTTGGCAGCAACTTTGTCTAACCTCATATTTGTTTGTTCTCGCAGGTTTGATGGAGATGGGTGCGTATTTTTTGTTCCTCATTCATTTCTTTGGGTGCATAATTTTTCATTTTACCCTCACGGGGCAACGTATACAACTCCTCCAACCATCAAGCTTGTTAAAACTTTGACATGAGCTATTGTTGTTTAGGCATTAGTGATTGTACTTGAGAGACGTATCTCTTCTTGGCAGGAATAATAATTCTACTACAAAAATTACACCATTTTAGTGATGGCAGATTGTTTTCCTAACGTATCTGATTTCTTTTCTACGACTCTGCAATAGGGTAGCCTTGTCCGTGATATCATTGGATCTAGTATAGTTACATGTTAATTTTTAGGCCATTAACAAATGATGGCTTTGTCTTATGATGAGGACCAATGAAGGCCTTGATTCAGTGATAATAACTTTTTATTCTGGATCCAAACTGTGTTCTCGATATTAGAATCAATAATGTCATCTTTTCAGTCAAGCATTAATATGAACCTGTTTCTGATTTGGAATATCGAAAACACTGAAACCTTTTGGCTTAGGTCTTCTGGTTTCCTTAGTATTCTTAATATCAGGAATGATATCTTATCGTTAAGTATTTATAATTATATCCTCCAAATTCACAAATTTTTCGAACCCAATATCAGGTTGGATGAAATTGAACTTCAAATCTTTCTTAAATATTCATTTTGTCTATCAGTGACAAGCCTGTTAAAGATATGTTCTTGAACATTTATTATCTGTTAGATGAAGTTATACTTTACCACCTTTCTTCTTCTTGTCTTAAATATGAGATATTACATATCTTTTATCTGCTTTTGGAATTGGTTTTGTTGAATTAGCATCTTATTCTGTGATAAGTCGACAGTCTGTTTTTAATTCTACTTATTTTATTTCTTTCAGTAAAGTATTTATATGCTGATATTTTCTGTTATGCCTTTTTGGTATTTTGATTTATTTCCAATTTGCAAGAGTTTGAACTATTCCATCATGGTGATATATAATGGAGTCAAAGAAACTGTGGTTTTGCTTACTTTACAGAATGATTCATGGTATTCGCATGAAAGATGGAAAAGCAACATATGTTTCTCGCTATGTGAGGACATCACGCATTAAACAAGAAGAGTATTATGATGGGGCTAAGTTTATGAAGGTATGGATTGGAAATAGCGTATCATCATAGATTTTGTTTTTTCATGCTCTCTGTCCGTCCAGCAACATTTTCCAAATGGTGATTATAAAAATTTCTTAAGTTGAATGTCACACTTTTCTGCTTTTGTGGAGTTTAACCTTTTTATTTGAATTTTATGGTTGACATATATAATCAGTGAAGCTCCTTTGATTGGAACAACCCTATTTACCTCTGCCAAGCATGTCAGAACTGTAGTATCATGTTTGACTCGAGGTCCTTTTTTCTAATTCTTGTGGATATCTTAAATGGGACTATAAAATAAATTAATGAAATGTATAGGGCATCTGCATATAGAAGTATCTCAATGTTTCATTATTTATTACAGGTTCACGAGTTTAAAGATTTGATTTCATGGACGGAACAAAATTTTTTAAATGTGACTATACCTTATAAATTCAATCATGCATCAGTTTTAATTCATAAATACAATGACTTGCAGATTGGAGATCTGAGAGGGATGTTTGGATTAGTCACGGTAAACATGCAGATGCTTAGAGAAAAACTCAAAGTATTGGATATGTCTTATGGACATGGTACAGGTGGGTCAGTTACGTATGCTTTCCCACCATAAAGCTAACTGTGCATCTCTGAACCTGCCTTCACCCACTCTCCTCCCCAATCCACCTCCCCCTGCTGGGGCTCTTTGACTTACAGTCATCCGAAAAGGTTCACAAAAAATATCTGGAGTTTTGTAGATAGTACCTCCTTAGCTAGCACCATATCTGCGAATGTATCTCTTTCTTTTCATTTTTAGATCATAATCATGGCAACACCTTTTTGGTTTCTACATATTTGTTTATCAACTGCTGATGTGAAGATTGTTGCAATTTTTTTTCCAGCTAATACTGCTCTAGTATATCACCATGGAAAGCTTTTGGCACTCCATGAGGGAGATAAACCATGTAAGCTAGCTTTCTTAGTTTATCTTTATATTAAAAACTGCATGCTTTCTATAAATTAAAACTTCATTTTGATCCAATCCCTTTCAGCACGTTTGGCTTTGTAACTCAAACTTACAAGTAAGCTAAACATGTGGATAACATAAAAACATACCTATTTTTTTCCCCCTTATTTTAGTACATAAAAGTGTCATTTTTTGACTATAAGGTTCAATGAGATACAGACTTATCATAATAAGTACCTTCATTCCGACTTCAACCAAAAATAAATTATATAGGGCCCGTTTGTTGCACATTATTATAGAATGAGAATGAAAAATATAGTCGTTATTGGGCCCTACACAAGAGATGGAAATTCAAATTGATGGCTTGATGTGATAGATAACGGTTATATTTTTTATTTTTATAGATGAAAAATGAGAAACAAACAGGGGCATAGTCTAAAATATACTTATTTAGTCTTTGTTTGATCCACATTATTTTTTTTATTCTCATTATTCTACTCATTTTCAACCACACATTTTCAATAAAATAATATTTTTTATCACATCAATAATTTTTCCTTCTTTTTCAACTACATTCTCCATCAATCTACTATTCGAAAATACATTCTTCCAAAATAACGTGGCTTAAACACACCCTTAGTTGTTAATAACTTACTTAGAAGTAGATTTTTTAAGCTTAGACAAACATGCTCTTTACGTGCCTTCTTTCATTTCTACATCTCATCTCAAACTTGGAATGTTAATTTACTTTGTGCATGGTGCTTGAACTCTTGCCAGAGACAATTGAACATTGTCATGTACTTGCATTTTGGAAACGAAGAGGGCCCGAGAATAAGTTTAAAACCATTGCTTGCTTAAATATTTTCAATTTATTGCACAGATGCAATAAAAGTTCTAGAAGATGGAGATCTGCAAACCATTGGCATGCTGGACTACGACAAAAGATTGACACATACATTTAGTGCTCATCCTAAGGTTGACCCATTCACCGGTATGAGAAATGTTTATACGAAATAATTTAGATATTCAGTTAATTATAGACGTCCCTTTCTTTGTTCATTAAATGGCATCTTAGCTTACGAAAACTTCTTAAGCAGGGGAAATGTTTACCTTTGGCTATTCACAAACGCCACCATATCTCACATACAGAGTCATATCAAAGGATGGGCTAATGCATGATCCAGTACCAATAACAATATCTGGCCCCGTTATGATGCATGATTTTGCCATTACTGAAAATCATGCAATTTTTATGGATCTCCCTTTCTATTTCAGGCCAAAGGTAATGTGATTTCGCAAGAATATCGATTTGTGCTCATAGTATCTGTTCAATTAAATGCTTAAAACATGCTGTAGGGTCAGTCCACTAGTTTTCAATTTCATATTTGTTTGTTATCACACGGTTTTTGAGATCAAAAGGCTTGTCCCATTCTCTCTATTCTATTCTCAACTATTTAAGTAAACCATTGATTTTGTATCTGTACCAGTCTACCAACAAACTGATCAAAAAAATTTCAACTCTTCATGAAAGGGATATTTACATATTTGATATTTTCACCACTCAACTTAGTGCTATTGGCTTTGCTTTCTCTATTTATTGTTTAATCTTTATTTTAGTTCTCTAAACTACCAGTAAATAGTGATTTGCTTTCTTTTTATGGCATTATTTCTTTAACTAAGAGAATAATATTAGTTCTTACTTAAAATAAGGGATGTTGTAAGGTTTGAGATATCTGTACCATTAATTAATTCAAATACTAGTGGAACTTTTACTGCTTTGATACTAATATGCTTCAGATAACTATGAACTCGAAATTGATTTCTTGATTACTAAATTTTATCTTCTCATCTCCAGTGACTTCATTAAATGAATTATACTTTTCCAAAATCTGTATTAACAAAAATCGTAAAATATTCTTTAAAGCTAAATGATAATGTATCAAATTGTGATTTGTAGTACAAATAAGCAAATCATGAAAACTGGAACTTGAATTCAAAGGCATCTATTGTATTGCTTCTGTCTTCTATTCAAAGTTGGTTGGTAGTTCTACAAGGCATTTACAAATAAAAAAATAAAAAACATAAATAGAATGAAAAGACTAAACTTTCCTCGCTACTAAATGAAAGGTAGAATACATATAATACACATATATACTCTTAACATTATTCAATCATAAATCTCAGTTATTCACAATGTCATATTTTCAGGAAATGGTGAAGGAAAAGATGTTAATATATTCTTTTGATGCCACAAAAAAAGCTCGTTTTGGTATCCTTCCACGATATGCAAAGAATGAGCTACTAATCACATGGTTTGAGCTTCCAAATTGCTTCATATTCCACAACGGTGAGCAACTGACTCATATATGCCTAGTTGATTCCAACTCTACATGTGCGTGATGATAATGTTTCTTATACATCCTGTAGAAGGCTGCTAATTCTCTCCCCCTCCCCACCGTCTCACCAAAAATAAAATTAAATAAAATGAAATGGAAATGCGTGTCAGATAGAAGGATACAACTTTTAGCTCACATAGCTCTGGACGACATCAAGTATTATTTATGATCATTCTTTATATTGAAAAACTTTCATGTTCGTCAAGTTTGTCGTATCAACAGAATCTTGTGTTGTTTTAACATTTACATTTCTGAAAGATGATTAACTTTACTTTGAATTGTTTATCAGCAAATGCTTGGGAAGAAGGAGATGAAGTTGTCCTCATTAGTTGTCGTCTTGAGAATCCAGATCTTGACATGTTTAATAGCAGCGTAAAAGAAAGGCTCGAGAATCTCACCAATGAACTGTATGAAATTTAAAGATATTCTCTCTCTCTCTCTCTCTCTCTCTCTCTCTCTCTGTGTGTGTGTGTGTGTGTGTGTGTGTGTGTGTGAAAGATGTATCTGATTTTAGTTGTATTTGTCAGGTACGAGATGAGGTTCAACCTGAAAAATGGACTGGCTTCGCAGAAAAAATTATCTTCTCCAGCTGTAGATTTTCCAAGGGTGAATGAAAGCTACACTGGCAGGTAAATCTAAACAACATTGTCAATGATTTGGCTGAATTGGATGAGTTTGCATTACATGAAAAATAATGACGTTCAGCAATTTTTGGATCTAGTTGGCACTATTTTTGTTTAATTGCATTTATTCTTTGAATTTTTAACTATGACACTTGTCAACTTTATTTCCTATTCTGTGTCATTGTCCATCTTTATTTTTTGTATTTTTCTTATGGCTGTTAAATAGTTCACACAGTTTTATCAGCATAATCATAAATGTTTCTTGAATTCAGGAAACAACAGTATGTATATGGAACAATACTAGATAGTATTGCTAGGGTAAGTGGGATTATCAAATTTGATTTACACAAGGAACCGGAGATTGGAAAATCGAAGCTTGAAGTAGGAGGAAATGTTAAAGGTATCTTTGATTTGGGACCTGGAAGATTTGGTTCAGAAGCCATCTTTGTTCCCCGGCAGCCTGGTACTACTTCTGAAGAGGATGATGGCTACTTGATTTTCTTTGCACATGATGAGAACACCGGGTATTTTTCCACCTCTAATTAATTATGCAATGTTTCCGTGAGCATGTTTGTCAGTGGTCAAATTTATGTCAAACTTACTTTTAAGTTACTTTCTATAAAAGTAACTTTTAAGCACAACCAAAAGAGAAATTGTTGTTTCCTGCTTTGGATATTTTATATTTCTGTCCAATGAGGTTTGTAGTATCTTAATTTTGGCTTTAATTGCAAATCCTAATGCATATTTCTCTAACTAAATTCTACACGATGTTATTCAGAAAGTCAGCTGTTAAAGTAATTGATGCAAAAACGATGTCAGCTGATCCCATTGCTGTTGTTGAACTGCCTAAGAGAGTTCCATATGGATTTCACGCCTTCTTCATGACGGAGGTTAGTTTATCATTTTTATTTTTTATTCAATTTAAAATATCAAAATATAAGTTCTATATGCTTAACAAGGCAAAGATTTCAATCAAGAAATTTATAGTAAACGAGGTAAGGGTGTTTGCCAATTATGAAGTCTGTATGAAGAAACAATCCTGTTCGTTTTCTCTTAGATTAAGAAGATAAAGTAATTCTTGTAATCAATGTATATGAGTACTACAGTTCATGCATAGGGACAGGAAGACAGTATGCCCTGTGTATGTGTCAAATTTAAGGTTTGAATAGTATTTCATACAACTTTTTGAGAATTTCCAGGACATTTATTTTGCATAATTGGATTTCCATTTACAAAAATTGTTGTGTCTCTGTACATGCTCTTAGAGTATGCTTGGCTAAGCTTAAAATGAAGTATAAGTTATTTTTATACTTCTTTTTCGTGCCACAAGAAGATTTGGCAATTTTTCTGTACGTCTTAACAATAACTTGATTAACGTGTTCTTCCTCATCTTCTAGATTTTGACCCACTCAAAAAATTCGTATATTCCCGACCCAGTTTTCATTTTCTATTACGAGTTCTATTTGGTGCTCATTATCTAACTTGATGATGCTTTGAGCAGGAACAACTTCAAGAACAAGCAAAGCTTTGACAAGTACAAGGTGGTCAAAAAATTCATGTGATATGTAGTATCACTTTTACAATCATTGTTGTACGCTCTTCTTATGTAGTTGTACACCCTCTCCCTAGAAAAAAAAAAAAGAAAAAAGAAAGACAAATCTATAGTGTATACCTTCTAATAGCATTTTATATTTTTTAGTAAACCATAACGATTCATATTTTAATTTTCCTTCTCTGTTTTTTATTACTTAAGATTCATTTTGTTAGGTCCAATGTTGTAATTGGCATATTTGTGAACAAAATGGTATTAATTGAACACTTATAAAAAGTCAAGGACTTGGATGTAATTTTGTATATATGAGTTAAGTTAGGGTTAGATGTTGAAAACAAGGAAAACGTGGCGTTAGAATTTAGCTAGACTGTCGTCAAAGTTTGGCTCGAGTGTCAAAAACAGAACATTTATTGTCCGCCTGTTGCTTCGCTTTCGAGCGACATATTTATGCGGCCAGACTTAATTTGTGATTTTGAAAAGTTTTGTACGGCCCATAACACCTAAGCGTCTCCAATTATAATCGGAATGAATTTTAGCGGTTGTTTCATTGTGCCTCATTGGCATAATATATTTATATCATCTTTGAGAGATCCAATGACACAATTTATTGGTGAATCATTCATATCATTCTTAAGATCCGACAATCAAGTTTTGGGAAAACATCAAATTGAAGAATCCAAAATACCGATTTCCTAAACTGCCTTAGGAAGGTACTTTCTCAACTGAATTTCAGAAGTTTCTGGAGGTTGAGAGATGTTGGACTGCAAGCACAAGAATTGAAGATTTTTGGAAGTCCACTTGAAAGAGACAATAGAAGAAGATCAGGAAGCTGGAATGAGACATCAGATCTTGGGAGCTACAGGAGGTAGATCTGAAAATCTAGCAGGTTGGCTAGATAGTATCTAAGGTAACAGATCGTGAGTTTGGAAAGAACAGCGAATCTTGAAGATTACAGGAATTACAACAGCGAGGACTAGTGGAATTTGCTAGGCTGGAAATGGACTGTAATCCATATTGTCTATAGTAGAGGTAACTGGATTGGTCCCGAAGTTTTTACCCAGTTGGTTTCTTGGTCATCACTTTTGTGTTCTTTATTGTTTTAATTATTTATTGTGGTATTCAAATTTAGGATAAATTGACTTACTTGATCTAATTATCTAGAAACAATTAAAAAGTAACTTGTTACTTTTAATTGTGTAATTCCGCACGTAGGATCAAAATTAAAAACAGATAATTAATAACCATTCGGTAACTTAGTAACAATTAATTTGGTAATCAGTAACTTTCACATTTGAACTTATTTTTATTTCACTGGAAGAGAATTGTGTTCCCTCTTTTTATGCAAATCAATCATATTTCATTAGAATTTTTCTAAAAACTTGAAAGAAAATCATATGTAGATTGTCATTTCTGCATTCAATTTGTACTCTTAGGACTTGGAACCTATTTTCCTTCATCTTTGGTACGTTATACTGGACACATTGTACGAGAACAAGTGCCAAGTGTTAACTTTTTGAGTTCTATTGGGGTGCCAGGGACGGTTTGACACCCTCCGTGACAGACCCTTCACAATAGGGGAGATGGGGTAATTTTTTTTCATTTTTAATTCATATGTGTCCCGCATGGATTCTAGCACAAATGTGAGAGAGTGTCAACCAAAATGTCAATTTTTTTCTGGTAAAATGGTTTAACTCTTTAACTTTTTTCTATTTTTAATGATGTTGTCCATTAATGACGAGTAGATTCTAACTGAAATGTGATTAATGTTCTTGATAATCAAGATGGTGCTTCTATCTTGCAGTATGAAAATGCTCGACTTCCTAGATAGGAAAAAATACATTTGGTACGTATATGATGATAGAGGATCACTCACATCTCTTGAATTGCACTCGATTTTATGATATCTTTATTTTCATTGTGTGATAAGATCCGAATTAACTACTATATAAAAATTAAAAATTAAATGAAATTAATTGTTTCAAGTTCCCATGTAAGGTTCATCTTTAAATTAACAATTAATAATAGAAAATCCCTTGAAATGTTTCCATTTACGATATACTCTCTTACATGGACGGATTCAGCACCCGGCTAGGGGGCGCGATCGCTCGTACTGGGCTTTGTTGGGCTTTGTCGGACATTCGGATTGGGAGTACTTCGCGGGCAGGGCAACTGCCGCCTGCTTGGTTCATCTTCTTCAATTCCCAATTGATGTTCCTTTTTTTTAAAAAAAAAAATTGGGCCAATGCGGCCCAACCCATCATCATCATCATCATCATCTCTTTTTTTTTTTTTTTTGTAATTGAATTGGGTCATTTGTTCTGGGCCTAATCCTTAATTATATAATATATAGGCCCAACCCACATCCCATTATTCCTTCAATCAAAATCAATCCCCAAATTTCCAATTCTCACCTTCTTCAATCTCTTGACTTCTCACCCGTCGATGCCGCTTGTCGGTGGGTGAATCGCCATTCTCCCACCACCAGTCCGGCCACAACCGTCCGTCACTCCGTCTCTGACAACAAACTCAGTCACTCAACCCTTGGTCATGCACGTATGCCCGCGAGATTTGGTGAAACCGTAAGTTGTTTTTGATTGAATAGGCTGTCATTTTTTAAGTTTTTATGAATTATTTTGATCATGGCCGATGTTAAATCATGAAATTTAAGTGCAATGAAATGCAAAAATTTCATGTTTGTCTGACTTCTTTGCTGATTGATAGCCGGTAAACTTAGTTCTTCTATTAAATATGTTTTTTTGGAGGGAAGGGGGGATTAGTTTTATCATAGTTATTATTGAGTATCAAATTGTTATGACATTTATCTTTTCTTGTTTGCTCTTACTCTTGGATAATTGGATTGTTTGCCCCATTTATTGAGTTGAATCTGAGGGCTTTGAAGCCTAATGTTTTCATTTCAGGTTTGAGTATTTTAAAGTAAACATTGTCACACTAATGTTCTTGTGGTTGATCTATTAATGTATGAGTTGCTTCATGCTTGAATTAAAGCATTGTTAGGAATTACTGATTTATATGTTGCACACTTGCACTATTGTTTGAAATTTTGAATTACGAATTTTAATTTAGGATTTAGGGTGATTGAGTTGTGATTTGGATTTTGGCCCATTTGCCATTTGGGGCTTACAATCTCAATTTTCAATTCAAATAATGTGTACTATGTTTTTTAAATCAATTGAGCTAGAAAAATAAATTGGCTATTTTGCAGTTGTAGATTATGGAACGATTATGGGAAGTGATAACAGGTGTTTTCGAAAAGAATAGTTTACCGAATTTGATTGGTTAAAGTACAGTATAGAAAAGGATGCGGCATATTGTTTGTATCGCTACTTGTTCAAACCGGATAAAGGGGGTCAAGGGGGTGGAAATATATTAACTAAGACTGGCTTTAGGGATTGAAAGCACAAAAAGACATTGAAAGATTATGTCGGTCTCTTTGATGGTGCTCATCATCAAGCTTTCGCGAAGTGTACCAACTTGACGAATCAAAAGTAAAGTATCTCATACGTCATTTCTAGCCAAAATATTGGTCAACAAAAAAAATTATAGGACGAAATTGACTGTGGTGCTAGATTGTATTAGATTCCTCTTGATGCAATGATTGACATTTCGAGGCCGCGATAAATCCAAAGAGTCTCTTAATCGAGGAAATCTAATTGAGCTAATAGACTGGCATGCAGCTCGTTGTGAGGAAGTTAAATAAGTATTATTCAGCAATACTCATGCAAATGACCAAATGACTTCACCAAAGATTCAGAAAGACTTGGTTCATTGTTGTGCCGTAGAGACAACAAAGGCTATTACTAATGAGATGAGTAATTGTTTGTTTTCTATTTTGGTTGATGAGGCTCGTGATAATTCTATAAAAGAACAAATGACAATTGTTTTGAGGTTTGTTGATCAAAGTGGGCACGTAAAGGAGCATTTTTTGGGGTGTGTTGGTGCATCATGTAAGCATGTAGGTGCTATTCAAACAAGTTACCATGCTGATATTTTGGAGAAACTTAATATTGAGGAACTTTGTAGTGTGAGTGGTAAGTTTCAAGAAATGAGTTTTACATGACAGGTGATACTAGATGGGGCTCACACATAATGACAATTACTTGTGTTGTTAATATGTTTAATGCTATCATAGATGTTCTTGAGGATATTCGGAAGATGACGTAAATTTAGATTAGAAATCAATGGCAGCAAGACAGATGGACATTATGTAGGACTTTGAGTTTGTGTTCAGTCTCCACTTTATGTTTGAAATTCTTCCAATTACAGATGACATTTCACAAGCCTTATAGAAAAAGGATAAGGATATTCAGAATGCTATGAGGTTGTTGAATTTGTGCAAGTATGCATTGCATGACATGAGAGATAATGACTGGGATAATTTGTTGAGTAGGGTGATTGAGTTTTATCGACCTAGGCGTGGAGCTCAGCAGGTGACTTATTATCATCGCGTTTATAATTTGTGATAGACTCAATCGTGCAAGAGTTGAATGATCGTTTTTCCGAGACGACTACTGGGCTCGTAACTTGAATTTTGTATTTAAATTCAAGAGATTCCTTTGCAGCTTTTGATAGGAATAAATTGCTACGTCTTGCTCAGTTGTATCATTTGGACTTCAATAATGAAGAGTTTTTATTACTTCGATCTCAACTTGACAGGTTCCTTATATTTGTCAGAATGGATGAAGTTTTCTTTAACATCAATAGCATTTTTTTGTGTGGCTCAGAAGTTGGTTGAAACAAAAAGCTCTTGTTATTTTTTATTGGTTTATAGGCTGATCACTTTGGTTTTGATATTACCTGTGGCAAATGCAAGTGTTGAAAGAGTATTCTCTACTATGAATCTAATCAAGAGTGACTTGCACAACAAAATGGGAGACGGCTAGTTGAATGACAATTTGATGGTTTATATGGAGAAATAGATTTTTGGAAAAATTGAGAATGAAGCAATATTCCAACGTTTTCAAAACATGAGATCCCTAAGAATGCAGTTGTCTAAGATCATAGNTAAATATCAATGGCCACTTTGCTATTAACTAAATTTTGGTGATTGACATGAACAAAAAAATCCCTATCTCAAACATATAAACAAAAAAATTTAACTTCGATTAGTCAAAAAGAAAACACAATTCTATGAATTGAAACTAAGGAACTTTTATTTGTTACTTCAATGGTCATGAAGCAAAATTCTATCATTAAGTGAAGAATGAAAATTTCATAGAGTGTTGCCATCCTGTCACGAAATAGTGCACCTATATCCTAAATTGAAACTACGGAATGTTTGAAAAGGAATAATAGCAAAAAACTCTTCTGAAAATATTTTCATTTGCGATATACACCCTACTTATTGAAAATTGTAGAAAACTCTCATATTTGAAACCTTTTGTGCGAAATGCCCCATACCGTTAAAATTTGTCAAATTTGCCGTTAAAACAATAAAAAATGTCAAAAATAATAAATAATAAGAATAATTGAAGTTGCAGTGCCGAAACTTTTATTTCTTTTTGCAAATTATACCAATTTTTTTAGGAATAATTGCATCAAAGCCCCCAAATCTTTCAATCATATTAAATAATTACATTAAAAACTAAAAAAAGAAAATAAATAAAATAATCTTCTTCTTCTCCAAATTCCTTACCCCCTAAAGTCGAAATCACAGACATCACAATACATCGTTTGGCAACACCACCACCGCTTCAAATAGAAATATTTTTCATTCTGGAAGATTTTTCTGTAGATGTTTGTTAAAGTGGTTAGGTACTCAAAATTTTTGAACCGGGTCACACATTCACTGAGTCAGCAAATGTAAGCACTCGTCGAAAAATAATGGAAGATGTACGAGCAATAGGTGGTGGCAGACAGTGGCGGACCTAGCATTCGGCGGCCGCTCGTGCTGGATCCGCCAGAAGAGTTTCTTTTTTTTTAATGAATAAATGTTTCAATTATATGCCTGTTCAGTTCCTATACTCCCATAAATTTCTTGTAGCTCGGTTGGATAAAGCTTCAAAATTCACGTGAGAGGTTCCAATTTCGAATCCCTTTCCCAGCATTTTTATTATAAAACATTTTGAATTATACAATTTTTGCTAAAATTAAATGAAATAAAGGAAAGGATTCGAACCCATAACCCCAGGGTAAGATATGGAATGCCTATCTATTGTGCCACTTACAAAGTTTGATACTAAATTTACCAAATTAATATATCTTAAATGTTAGATGTCTTAATGCAATAGTAAAAATTCAAA
>CAIGRB010100613.1:0-20137 GCA_903798255.1 Fraxinus quadrangulata
GATATTACAGAAGATAAAGTAGTAAATACGTTGAGGAGAGCCGTCGGTTTCCACTCAACAATACAGGCTCATGATGGTCACTGGCCAGGAGATTATGGGGGCCCCATGTTTCTAATGCCTGGCTTGGTAAGTGTTGATTTTTCCCTCTCATCGTTTCTTAAAATCTAAGTGGATATTTCTACTTGTTGGATGCCCAAGAGGTAGACTTTTCTAGTGTACACACTTGTTTTATGAATTTTCTTGTTCTTTCCAATTTGATGGAACAGGTCATTACCTTGTATGTTACCGGGGCATTAAATGCTATTTTGTCAAAGGAGCACAAGCATGAGATGTGCCGGTATTTGTACAATCATCAGGTAAGGATAGTGTATTTTTAGCAGGCACATCTGCAATGCATTTTTTCATAAAATTTGTATACATGTTATCTGGATTTTCAACATTTATTTCTGATATCATTTAATTTTCTTCTTTTGTGCTGTTGGGAAGCAGCACGAATAAATTTCTAATTAAACCTTGTAAACTTCAGAACAGTGACGGTGGGTGGGGTTTACACATTGAGGGCCCAAGCACCATGTTCGGTTCTGTGTTGAATTATGTTACCCTGAGGTTGCTTGGTGAAGAAGCAAATGATGGAGATGGTGCAATGGAGAAAGGACAGCAGTGGATTCTGGATCATGGTGGTGCCACTACAATTACTTCCTGGGGGAAAATGTGGCTCTCGGTTGAAACTCATCCTTTACCTTGCTTTTTTGTGATTTCCGTTTTCACCACATATATTTACCAATGTTAATATTCTTTCGTGTTGATGGTATTAGGTACTTGGAGTATTTGAATGGTCTGGAAACAATCCTCTGCCACCTGAGATATGGCTTCTTCCTTATATCGTTCCAATCCATCCAGGTAATTGCACGTCTATGCTTTGCTTCTGCCCATCTTTTTTTCCCTAATAGTTCTTTCTTTCCTTTTTGTTCTTGTAAGTGATGTTAAAGTTGCAGATTTATATCCAATCAGGACTGATTTCTATACGACCTGTGCCAACGCTATTTGTTCTACTTGAATGGCAAAGCTGTGATTTTGAATGATTTTTTTTTCCTTCTTCTCGACAGTTACCTTGGCATACTACTATTGGTATTTTCTGTCTTGTAATAATGTCTCATTATGATATGCTAATATGACTTGACACATAATTGGGCATGGAACTTGAGATTTTCAGAGGGAGAAATGAAAAGGTATCTTTAAGCATCAAGTTTATCAGCAATCACCCAATGCATCAGATTTAACCCTTTTTAGCATTGCACAACTTTTCTGATTAGTGTAATCATTATACTTTGATACCCTTCATTCAAATCCTTTTCACTCTGGAATATTATTTACACTTTCATGTTTGGTGCATAGTGCTTCGGCGAGGATGAATCAAATGGTTTCCAAATGTTGTTTCCTCTAATAAAGAAGTGTTTTCCTGATATTGCAGGAAGGATGTGGTGTCACTGTCGAATGGTTTATCTGCCTATGTCTTACTTGTATGGGAAGAGGTTTGTTGGTCCAATTACACCAGTAGTTCTGTCGTTGAGAAAGGAGCTATATACAATTCCATATCATGAAATAGACTGGAATGTAGCACGGAACCAATGTGCAAAGGTTGGTCAGATCTATTTATTAGTTCCTAATATTACCAATCTCAAGTGTGTTAATGTTTTCAATTGATGGCAACCCACATTGTTTCATACACAGTTTATTCAAAATGCACACGTGCTGCTTTCATCCTTTGTCAGTTGTAATTCATTATTTGTTAGCATGTTCTTAGGACACTCTATCGAAACCTTGGAAGAAAAAGTCAATAAAAGATTACAAAATAATGTGCCCACCACCGCAAGCAGTGGGATCCCACTTCATGAATAGAATGTGCCTACACCTTCTGTTTGAAATGAATAATTTAGACTCTTCTAATATTAATATTCATCATTTGTCAATTGTCTGCAAAGGCAATGATTCGTAAAGTAGAATATGCTAACCGTTTCCACTCCAATGGTATTGTTCATTTTTCACTGACATTCTTTCATTTTGTGATGTCACTGCAGGAAGATCTATACTATCCACACCCTCTTATACAGGATATTCTGTGGGCATCTCTTGATAAGCTTTTGGAACCTATTTTTATGCGTTGGCCTGGGAAAAAGTTAAGAGAGAAGGCTCTTCGTACTGTAATAGAGCACATACATTATGAAGATGAAAATACTCGCTATTTATGCATAGGCCCTGTAAACAAGGTCTGCTTGCAGAGTTTCCGATTTATTATTGTATGGATGTGTTGAAGTTTCTGTTTACTTGGTGAAAAATTGGGAATATTGATGATATTAGAGCTGAATTTGATGAAAAAGGTTTTGATTGACATCCTTTCTCATTAGGATGCTTCAAAATAATGAAATTTAAATTAAAAATGAACAGCTATTTACACTGGACGGACCTACACTTATTTCTTTCACACTTCCCCCTATTCTACCTTCTCTCTCCCTAATTCTAATTGTGAAGGGTACAAGATGAGAAATATTAAGTCTACCTCTTTAAAATCTGATCCATTCAAAATAAGCTATTCCAATTGCATAAGGTGGAGTATTTATTTGTTTCTCTGATTTATGCAACATTTTTTAGATGGTTATTTTTCATTTAACCTTTCCCCTTTCAACTTTTTTAACATATATGTTTAAAAGTCTGTATGCCATTTCTTTCATTGTCTTTTTCCTGTGGTTTCAATGTAAAATGTCAAGCTGGAGGTTGCAATTGTTAATATATTTCTTCTTCTTTTTCTTTCTTTCTTTCTTTTTTTTTTTTTTTTTAATTTCCCTTCCCAAAAAAATAAATAAAAATGAATTGATCAGGTATTAAACATGCTTTGCTGTTGGGTGGAAGATCCAAATTCTGAAGGATTTAAGTTGCATCTCCCAAGAGTCTATGATTACCTGTGGCTCGCTGAAGATGGCATGAAAATGCAGGTCAGAATTCTAAAACTTTAGGATCATTTAGCGTAGAATTGGTTAATTCTTCTGCTACTGTTTCAGGCAAATATTTACTGGTTATCATTGTTTTGGCTACTTGGACATCTTTATTTTCAGATCAGAATTAATTTTTGCCCCCAGGTCATTAGGACAAAATGTAGTTCTCACACTTAAATTTGAAAAATCTTTGGCTTTCCACTGAAGGTGCTCTCGAAAGGGTCAAGTACACAACAAAGCCTATTACATCTCTTTCCTCTGACTTCTGAACTATGACATTTGTGTCATGCTACAGCATACGAGCTTTCAAATTTGAACATATCAACATTGCTACAATCTCCTTTGTCCAGATATGGCGTTCTGTTCTATGCCTATAGCACCCAATTTTTGTTTGAATACCACTTGCCATTTTTCAAGACTGCCTAGATTGACTTTGATTTTGTATCCAAATTTAACTCAGGCATGAGTAGTACTCAAATATTTGGAATTTAGATACATAATTGTTAATCCGTGTCATTCTTTGACATGATAATACACTCTTTACAGTGGTTTGGCTTTTCATGCGTATTGTGATTCTGTTTCCACTCGATGATCTAAGGCAGATATACGACTACTTGGGAAAAATATTGTATTGCAGGGCTATAATGGAAGTCAATTATGGGACACTGCCTTCATTGTTCAAGCCATCCTTTCGACAAAGCTTGGGGAAGACTTTGGTCCAACTCTAAGGAAAGCACATACTTACATAAAAAATTCACAGGCAAAATTCTTCTTTCCTTAATGTCATTTATGGTATTTATTCCCCTATTCTCAGTTTTTCTGAACTTCCCATGTTTGTTGGTTTACGATTGCCTTTTTGTTGAGTTAAAGGTGTTAGAGGATTGCCCTGGCGATCTTAGTTTATGGTATCGTCACATTTCGAAAGGTGCTTGGCCCTTTTCAACTGCAGACCACGGATGGCCCATTTCAGATTGCACAGCAGAGGGTTTGAAAGTAAGAATAAGTTTAACATGAAGAACCATGCACACACACAAATTCGATACTTCATAATCTCTTCTTTATAAGTAATAACCTAGTCTTTTCTTTAGGCGGTTCTCTTATTATCGAAATTACCAACAGAACTTGTTGGTGAACCGCTGGATTCCAGGCGGTTGTATGATGCTGTAAATGTCATCCTTTCATTACAGGTATTGCAATCTTTTAATTTGATTATTTTGGTTGAAATACATTACACGGTGATGTTTGCAGCTATGTTAAACAGTTCTGTTGTTTTCATGTGGTAAGGGATAATTTTACAGAGGTGGAAGTAAATTTACTACCACCACAATTTAGAAGGCTGTCTTTTAACTTCTAGATTTTGTTGCTAGCACAGTTTAAATGCTTCATTGTGAAATTTAGCAGAAAATGATAGGTGAGTTGAGAGTCTTGGGACATATGTTAGATTGAAAGGATAACTTGATATTGGAATAGAATAATAACTTTTTAAATACAGGCACAAGTGGGCAGCGGGACTCTACAGTGAGTCTCAAACAGTTTGTGTTAGTACTGGCCAAGCAATGAAGAAACTGGATATGTTAACTTTTTAACTGTTTTATCTGTCCTGGAGTTCTCTCTGGAAAATTTTTAAACATACAATAAAAACATATAAAAATGTGGTTGACATAATGTTTTTCTCGCTATATACTTGAAAATTACTGAAATATTCCGAACCTGAGAATCCCAACTATATTTAATTAAAAAAATTAAAGATAATCCTGAAGTAAGGGCATAAGATAAAATTTAAAATGGAAATGACTTCCTCTAGATCATAGAACAATTTTAAACATTTTCTTCTTTACTGTCAGTTGTATTTTCTGCATTTATGGATATTTATGCGTCAAAGAACACACACACATTTTTGCAAATCTTTGAGAAAACCTTTTTCTGGCTTACTTGCAGAACAATGGAGGTGGCTTTGCTACTTATGAACTTACAAGATCCTATAGTTGGATGGAGGTACTATGTTTAAATGTGTATCTTACTATGAAGAGGATATCCAAGCAGCCAATAGTATCACTTCTATGTACACAGACTAGATTGTTTTCCATGCCTTTTCATGTCTGTGGATTGTTATAAGCTTTTAATCTGATGCTTATGAAGATCATTTCCCTTTGTGCAGCTAATCAACCCTGCTGAAACTTTTGGCGACATTGTCATTGATTATCCGTAAGATATCTGCTCGACTGCTTCTTTGTATTAATTTTTTACTTCTACATTATGATTTACATTTTGGTCAGGTTTTTTTATCTTAACAAAAGCATTTAGAAGAACTATTGTCGACATTATACTAGAGCTGGTCCTTGGGAGGATGTGTTAAGTGGACTTGGGTTATGGGTGTGTGCAGGTCTGTCAAACCTCAAAAACTGGGATACGTGGACACAACATAATCTTAATATTTCTTAATCTTTGTCTTTAATATATCTGAGAATGATCTCCAAGTTATATAAAACTTGTTCAAATGGGCTTGCCATGCTTATTTAAAATAGTTCTAGAATAAATCAACAGTTTATATGTTTTCCTAGTTATGATGATGCACAAATATCATACACGTTCCACACATTATCGTCTGTTTGATGTTGATACTTAAATGCATTGAGAATAAGTAACATAGTGGACTGGGAGGTCTCTGACTTAACCATGAGAGCTTTGTGGACATCAAAAGCAGTCCCTGACAGGCTGACATGGATGGAATTATTGTCATATATACCTCCAATTCCTTTGTAGAGTTGAATTCATAAAATGTTTGGTCATAGATTCTACAGTCATCGGATTTTTTGATTATAATACAAAGTACAATGGCTATGTAGCTATGTTGAATGTACCTCGGCTTCTATTCAAGCTTTGGCAGCATTTAAGAACTTATACCCCGGGCACCGAAGAGAGGAAGTCGAACGTTGTATTGAAAAAGCTGCTAAATTCATTGAAAAGATACAAGCAAAGGATGGTTCTTGGTAAGTTTTATTGCTCTCTTTCTCACCCATATTTGGAGGGATGTGAGACATTCTAATATATAATTTTCGTACCGGTATCACTTTTCCGTTTTCCCCAGCCTATTGATTTCCAGCCTTTCTTGCTCAATAGTTATAATTATTCACGTGGTTCCAAACATTATCTTTTGTTCACGATTAATATGCATTTAAATGTTAAAAATTTCTTGACAGGTATGGCTCTTGGGGTGTTTGCTTTACTTATGGGACATGGTTTGGGATATTAGGTCTGCTTGCTGCTGGACGAAACTTCAGCAATTGCTCTAGCATCAGTAAAGCTTGTGATTTTCTGTTGTCTAAACAGCTTCCTTCTGGTGGGTGGGGAGAGAGCTATCTTTCATGTCAGAACAAGGTTGATGATGTTATCTATAATAATATCTTACTCTTTTCTGGATTGGTTGTTTTTTCCGTTTCCTTTCTTTTGGTGATACATGATATAAATTTGGTCCTTTTCTTAGAAGAAGTGGCCTTGGGCCACTTTAGAAGATACGTGGAAGTTGTAATGCTACAATGATAATTACTAAAGTAAAGCTTCTCATAGATAGAATGAAATAGTAGGTGTTAGAGAAAAATCAAATAAATCTAAGTGTAGTTTCCTTGGCATCTTGAATCATGGTTCTGGAGACCAGAAACTGTTCTGAAACACTTGAAAATGTGCAGAAACCTTAGCCTGTTTCTTGGACAATTTAGAGATAGATTTTGACTGAAGATTCGAAATTCTATACCAGCCCCTTTGCTACTGCTTTTTGGGACAACTAGACAGATATGTTTTTTGAAGATAGCCTGTTTGGACTGATTACTGACTCAGTCGCTCTCCCTTCCTCAGATACCTTTAGTGACAGTTTAAAATCTTGCTTTTGCGGACAGATACAATACGAGTTATCTCATGATGTAATTCCTTGATATCTTTGACTGACTGCTTAATCGGATCATGATACCATTTTGGCAACTTTCTGCACTTGATGAGCAGCAACAGACTTGAAATTTTCGCATCAGTTTGTATATTGTATATAAAGTGACTAAACTGATTATGTCGTATGAACCTGCTTATTCTTGTTACTACGTGGTTTTTGGCACTCTTAGACAGAATAAAAGAAGAAATAATGGATAAAATACATAACAATTCATAAAATCAGTAACTTTAACATAAGAATTTTTTGTTTTGAAAGTACTGCTAGGAAATTTGTTACAAGTATATTTCAATTTTAACAGTCACTCAAAGTTCCGTTGCCAGAAATGTTCCCATTTCAAAATGAATTGTTGACAACAATTATATTAATGCTTTATCTTTATAGGTATATTCAAATATCGAAGGCAACAAGTCTCATGTGGTAAATACAGGATGGGCTGTGTTGGCTCTCATTGCTGCTGGGCAGGTATCTATATACCATTTGCAATAAATCAAACGGATTGTCATCAACTCCTGGCGGTCTCTTATTTTTATTGTTTTTTTTTTTTTTCGCTTTGGGGGCAGGATGGACTGATTTGCTTAGGTTTTATGCTTACCAAAGTCAAAGAGCAATATGAGATTAAAAATAATAATAAATAAATAAAGTTAACAGTTACATTTACAGTGATTCTCAGGATGTTGAACATAATTCATTTATGGAGAGTCTTTATTTATCTTGTAAAAAGTTGACAATGGAAGTGCAAGGACTTGTAGAAGTCTGTTTTTTTAACCTTTTTTTGGCCTGCATGTCTTCTCCGTGATGACATTTTATTTCTTGCACTCTACCTTTTTGGTATTTGTTTAATTGCTACAATTTTTGTGATGAACCATATGCAGCTCATCTTGACTTGATATTGTGGAATTAGTTTTATCCTGGATCAGCATGATTCTGTGTCAAATTATAGATGTGATCGGCATTTCACTGCCTTTGCATTTCCCTTCTCGTATATCCAGATTGTCTTAAATATCACAAACACATTAATTTCCTCATTCATCTTTACTCCTCTGCAGGCAGAGAGAGATCCCTCACCATTACACCGTGCAGCAAAACTCCTAATAAATTCTCAGTGTGAAAATGGTGATTTTCCACAAGAGGTATTTCTGTTGACTTGCAGCCTAAGTTATTACAGAGCTGAAAGCTTTTGATTTGTCCTAAATATATAATCATAGTCAGTGAATAATGTACAATGTGTGAAATACACATGTATACTAATAATCAATCGAACTTACCGCATGCAATAATGTTATGCTGTCGAACGCCAATTTGGAAAATGCTCATCTCATAATAGGTTGATTGTTCCCACGTTGTCGGACTTTTTTGGATACGATAAATGTTTTACTATGATGATATATCTAACGTCCTTGAATAACAGTTCAATTTTCGGCTTTTCCTCATAACTTTTTTCCCTTTCTATCGTCTTCTTGTTTCCAGGAAATTATGGGAGTCTTCAATAAGAATTGCATGATCACTTATGCCGCATACAGGAATATTTTTCCAATTTGGGCTTTAGGAGAATATCGTAACCGGGTTCTTAAAACTCCATGAAGAGAAGAATTGCAGATGAACCGTGAAGTCAGTTTTCAATTTCTTGATATTCTTACCCAGCTTCAGAATCAATCACTTATTCCTTTCAGTTGTAAGATTAGCAGTATCAAGATTTTGATTTTTCACCGACTTTTTGCAACATTTTTCATTACTCGTGTTTCTTTTGTTCTTCAATTCTTTTTTTAGTCCTTTTTTATTTTATAAAGGGAATGTCAAGTTCTGATTGAGTTTGCATCAACTTGCTTACGACAGCGTTGTAAGTGATCCTACTGCTGAGACCATTGTTTTAAAACCCGGTGGGGCCCCGAAGGGTCAACCGGGTTTGTCCAACTTCAAAATTTTCAAGACTAAAGTTTAATTTTGCAGCGGCCATCATAATCATGCTGTATGTATTCTATTAAATTACCTAGTATGCATGGCTGGGATGTGACAAATGGAGCCGATCTGAGATTTTAGAAACGGATAAGGCTCGTGTTAGAACTAGAGGTAGCACAATCCGACCCATTCAAAAATGCGCCAAACATTAAGTGGTGTTTAACACCTGTTTAATGTATTTCAAATTCCATTTCTCAGGGCTCAACGTGGGCTTTGGACAGTCGGAAGCTGCCAAAAATGCTATTACGCTTTCCATAGATTGATCAAGTTTAAAATATTATCAAAATTGGATATGCTAAATTGGTTTAAAGTGCGGAAAACGTTAAAATAAGAAACATGGCTCATTTTAGGTAAAATAATTTCGCCACTGTTTGGTATACATTCTTTTAAAATACATTATTTTAACTTATTTTTAACCACACATTTTTCAATAAAATAATGTTTTTCATCACATTAATAACTTATCTTTACTTTTTAACCACATATTTTTCATCATACCACTATTTAAAATACATTTTTTTATCAATAATATTCATTAAACACGCTCAAATTATTAGAAAAGTTCTCAGGTCAACTTTTTTTAAGGGTCCTTTTAAATGTCAATATTTTTCATGTAAAATATGTTCTTTCACATAATTTTTTACTTTTGTGTTGTTTGATTGATAATTTTTTTTTATGAAAAATATTTTCTTACTTTTGATCTCGTGATCATATTTTCCTTGAAAACAAGAAAAATATTTTCTTCTATTTTTGGTCACGTGACCATATTTTCCTTGAAAACAAGAATTCTTTTTTTTTTTTTAAAGATATTTGATTTTTATTTTTCAGCTAATTCACTATTTCTTCCTCTCTCTCTCTCTCTCATCTACCAACCAATAAAAAATGGACAAATATAATATTTTCTAACTTGAAAACTAAATCAATCAAACACATTGAATTTATAATTTTCATATAAATAAGTTCCAGGCAATTGAATTATTTAAATTTTTTTTTTTCATGCACATTTCATACTTGCGACAAAACACCCTAATATTTTTTTAAAAAATCTTCTAATATATTCAAAAATGTCTTCTTACTTTCAGAATTAATTTTTGACTTTCAAAGACATTTAGCAGAATCTTTTATTATTCAAAGTAATATGGAGAGTGTTTGGTGTAGATTAAAATTAGATTTTTAGTAGATTGTGATAGAAATTTTTAAAATATGTAGTTAAAAAGTTGTGGGACCCAAGAAAAATGTAGTTAATATTGATTGTTTGACTTTAATTTAGATTAAAATTTGATTTTAATCAGAAACAAACAAACCAATAGTATATGCACACAACAAAGTATATTTTAAAAAATATTCAAATATATTAAAAATGTCTTCTTAATTTCAGAATTAATTTTTGACTTTCAAAAACTCTTGACATTTAGCATAATCTTTTATTTTTCAAAGCAATATAGTATATGCAGATAACAAAGTAGGATTATAAAATAATCATTCTCTTTATAGTCTCGTCTCAAAGGATTATGGTCACAAAACAATCATTTTCTTTATAGTTTTATCTTACTCTGATAAGAAGGCGTTCTTAATTTAATTCAGTAGAACAAGGATTTCTAAAACTCAATATCATAATTTCAAATCTTACCGAGTTATGAAATTATTATTTTTTAGATTGAATTAAATGGAAATAGATTCATTCGCTTACAAAACAATCAGAATTTGATTTGACTTTCACCCAAAACTAGGTCGTTAATCTCTAAATTAGTAGTACTTGATTTGACTATTAATCTTTTGCTTTTTCCAGCGTTGAAAATGTTTTTAAAAAATGAGATTCTCAATAAAAATTTCTGATTTACATCAAAACACCAAATTTTATGCAAAGAGTTGAAGAAAGGCCCACACATGGCCACGTACCAAACGCTCCCATTTAATTTCGAAATGCGATCCAAACCGCCAAAACACTCTCTCTCTCTCTCTCTCTTCTCGAACTCTGCTTCTTGACTTCTTTTTCTGCACCTTGAGATTCGTCCTTTATTACATTCAATTATTATCTTCAAATTTGAACATTCAAATTAGTAAATGCCATCATTTTTTATTTTTGAATAAAATGGGATTTTCACTTTCTCTTTTGCCAGTTCCGAAGTAATACTACCAATGTCTGTTTTTCATTCCTATATAGTCGATAGAACTCTCCCAAGAAGACCCAAAGTGCTTTGTCCTAATCTTACACGTAACTCTCTGCTCTAGCTATATCTTTTTTTTTTTGGATTTTTGGGCATTTTTTATTTTGTAAAAAATTGAATATTTCTCCGTTTCAGAGAATATGCCTTGCTGTTTGTGTAACTACGTGTTTATTGTTTATATTTTGCTTAATATTTCATTCTAAGTTCTAGTAAATGTTATTGGTTGCTTACAAATTCTGGGCACTTCGTTATTTCTTGATTTTATTTTGTAGAGTCTTGAGAGGATTGGAGTAAAGTTAGTTGAATACTTCTTAATGTATATTTTTTTCTTCCAAGTGTGTATTATGTATTTCTTTTTCATCAACCAAATGGGGCATCTTCTTTTTCTAGAGAGAGAAGGATTCTTTATGCTATGTTATACCTTTATTTAAGTTGTCTGCTGTTGTTTATAATTTGAGATGCTATTATTTAACATAGAATGGATCTTTATGTTTTAGCTTTTAAACATTTGATAGCTTTTTGACATGCTGTGTTTGAATGTTGAAGGGCAGAGCCATGGGTCGGAAGTTTAAAGATTAATGCCATGGTTAAAATCTCATAAAACCACGGTTTAGTGTAAAGGTGAATGAAATAAAGGCACATACAAATATGGTGAAAGGGAAAGGAAATACACGGGTGAATAATCAGCAGGTTGTCTTCGAGCTGAAAAATCGTGTGATTCTTGCACTTAACAAACTTGCAGACAGGGACACTTGCCAAATTGGGGTTGAGGAGCTTGAGGAAACCATAGAATGCTTGACCCCTGATGGGGTTGCCCCATTTCTGTCTTGCATATTAGACACTGATTCCAAGCAGAAAAGCATGGTTCGTAAAGAATGTGTTCGCCTGCTGGGTGTATTCGCTACTTTTCATGAGGGTCTTATTGGAACCTATCTTGGGAAGATGGTAGCTAGCATTGTTAAGCGACTAAAGGACTCAGATTCCGTTGTGAGGGATGCATGCATAGAAACATTGGGAATCTTGGCTTCCAAGTTGAATGGCAGTGTTGGTGAAAATGACGGGGTCTTTGTTGTGCTGGTGAGGCCTCTTTTCGAATCATTGGGTGAGCAGAACAAGCATGTGCAGTTTGGTTCTGCGTTGTGCTTGTCGCGGGTCATTGACAGCATCCACAATCCTCCTGCTTCAATTTTGCAGAAGATGTTGGCAAGGACTGTTAAGTTGCTTAAGAATCCTCATTTCATGGCAAAACCAGCAATCATTGAGTTGAATAGAAGTATCATTCAGGTCTGTTTCTCCCAAATGCTCATAAATTTTCTGCTTGATTTGTTTCTCCATTCTGGCGTCTTTTGCCACATCTTATGAATAATACCGAGCATCCATTTGAAGAAAAGTATTCTGGCGTATTGGTGTTAGCTTAATAATTTCCAAACGATAGTTCTACTTTAAGAATCGATGCATTATCATGTAAAGCCTTCCATTTGTTCCTTGAGTTTAAAAATTATTATGCCTGAGCATTTCTATTCAACACTAGGAAATTAATAACCCCATACTGGAAATAGAAGGATGGTGTCTTCTGACTCTGTCCTGCTATGCATTATTTGGATAATGCATCTTGCTATATAATTTTAGTATGCGTTTCTAACATATAGCAGAGTGCCTTACTATAAAATCAATATGAATTTAGTTTCTTCTCAAACTGTTTCAGGCTGGTGGTGCTGCAACACATAATGCTTTATCTGCTGCAATAACTAGCATTCAGGAAGCACTCAAGAACAGTGATTGGGCAACACGCAAAGCTGCCTCTTCAGCATTAAGGGATATTGCTTCTTGTGGTGGAGTGTGCCTAGGTTCTTTTAGGTCTTCATGCATTGGCAGTTTGGAATCATGTCGTTTCGACAAGGTTAGCTGTGTCATTCAATAATTCACTACTCCATGAGCTTCAATTTGCTAATGCTTAAGTAGGGTTTTCATATTCATTTTTCTCTTTATGTAGGTGAAACCAGTTAGAGACACAGCTCTGCAGGCCTTGCATCTATGGAAAAATCTTCTAGGGTCTGCTACTCCTGAACCTTCAGAAGCTGGATCTTCTGTCAAAGGTTAGGTCAATAGTGCCACGGTCTTTTATGTGCTAGAAACAACCAGATACAGAGTTGCTGCTGTATCTATTGCTTTTGTTACTTGATCTCATGCTAGCTTTACATTTTCTGTTGGAAAAATTTTGAACGACGTTCTTCCTTTTACATTGTTGACATGGGACTTGAAATGACTTGCACACTTATCATTCTCTATGGATTTAGTGATGTTTTCTTGGGTCAACTTCTACAAGAACCTAATACCTTTAGCACATACAGTTGATAATAATTAGTTCATAAACCCTGGTATTTCTACAAATTGGATAATGAGTGATGAAGTTACACCATTTTAATGAGGTTTCTGTATATTTTAAGTTAATCCAATGTCAAACCTAGTATGCTAATTTTTTGTTGATTGATGTTTACAATAAATAATTGTTTCTAATTTGAGATTTTTAATGGAAAATGACTTTTTGGTTTAATTGTTGATCGACCTAGACAGTGGATCTAACACTGAAGAGAGTTTAATTGTTGATGACATAGTACAGGCTGTCCTTGTATCATATAGTTTTCCTTGATGAGTAAGTTTTTATAATTGGGACTAAAAAGTTTTTTTTATGTTTATACCAAGCACTAACATATCTGACTCCTGAGCAATAATGCTGAGCTTCACTGATATGAGGAGTACCAACGACTAGAAATCTAATATAGGCCTGTGAATACTGAGAAATTAGAAGATTGTAGTTAACTCCACAGACCTAGACACAGAAGGCAGAAAAGGTAAAAAGACAAAACACAACTGCATATTGTCCAGATTTCATTAAGCCCCTGTTTGACACCCATTTTGGGTTAAAAAAAAATTCTGAAATAGTGATTGATGGAAGATTGTGTGGTTGAAAAGTAAAGAGAATTTTTAGGTTTATGTGTAATATTATTTTATTGATAGAATGTGTGGTTGAAATGAAGAATGAGAAATATAATGAGAAATAAAATGGGTTTCAAACAGGGGCTAAGATAAATCCATCAGAGAGTTTTAAACAATTGCTCAATTTCTGTTGTCTGATGCAACCGTATGCCTATTGTCTGTTTCATCATCGTTGGTGTTACAGGCTTTGGTATATTTGTATGTAACACTCGTTCACTCATGCAGAAACTGCATATAGAGATGACTATTGTGATGTTACTAGCACTGGTGACTCGAGACTGAAGAAATTTGGTGGTGACTTGTCCAAGAGAAGGGTTCTATCTTTGAGAAATCCACTCAGAAATCATGTTGAAAAACCGCAGAATTCTGAAACAAATGATTGGCAAATACAAATTGCAGTTCCAAAAAGTCGTACAATTTCTGTGGCAGACATTCAGAATGAAGAATCCGAGGGTAGCTCGGTTACCAAGAGATGTGAAATCACCAATGCTGACACGAGGAGTGACAAAGATAATGGCTATGTAGATGACAAACAGGAATCATCTTCTGTTTCTGATCTTTTCTCTGAAAGTATCAAGTCAAAGATTGTCACAGCCCATTGTGATGTTCTTGATGATGTCAGTTTGGTGAAATCAACTGGAACTAGTAAGCGGTTTGCTGCTGAAGAAGTTAGTATAGAAGAGCAAAGATATGTTGCTAACATGCGCGATCGCAGGAGCTTGGATTCCACTGTTACTGAATCAAGTTCTCATATAATGCATGGCTGTTGTTCACAAACAGAAAAAGAATTGGTGTTGATTCGGAAGCAGCTTTTAGAGATTGAAAATAAGCAGTCAAATTTGATGGATTTGTTAAAGGTAAGGTTGATTCTTCATCATAGCTAACTTATTAGATACAAACTGGATTTGTGAGTTTTAACAACTGGCACTCCGCCTTGCTTTTCTGACCTTTTTAAGAGGACCTCTAAGTTTTCAACAGCAGAGAAAACTCCTTTTTACAAACCAGTATTTGTGTAAGATAAGAACTTGTTACAAGAAAGTAAGTATATGGCACGTGGTATGCCTAAAATTTGAGGCGAGAGACTAAGATCTTGAATCTGTTTACTAATATTAAATTGATTGTGCCTGTTAATAAAACAGTTGGCCTTCAAAGGACAAGTTGTAGTCCTGTATTTTTGTATTTTCCCCTTTTTTTCTATCTATTGACCTTTTTTTAAAAAAAAAAAAAGGTGTACATGATTTTTTATTTCAGGTATTTTGATATTCTATTATGTTCTGATAAACAGTTCCGTATTTCTATTTTAGGTGTTCACAAACAACGTAATGGATAGCATGTCAGCAGTACAGTTGAAGGTGTCCAGTCTCGAACAAGTGGTTGATAAAATGGCACAAGAACTTGTTCATGGTGGAAGATATTCAGATGCATTAGCAACAAAACTTTTGAAAAGAAGTCCTAGCATAGCTTCTCCTAGACTTTCTACATGCACTCCAAGGTCATCTGTGGATATACGCAATAGACAGCCTGCATTACTTCAAACCAAAAATACAGAAGTTTGGGAGGACAAAACATGTACTAGGACCAGACCAAGCAACCTTAGTAAACAAGCCATGGACATGTGGATCGATACCACTCCTAAGCTAAGCAGAAATTCTGTTGGGAAGGGCACACTGGCAATCTCTGGTCCAAAAATTCATGGTGACCAACCAAGAAGTGACAATGTCTTTGCTCCGATGCCTACTAATGCTCGGCTAAATAAACCAGAAACCAACAATAGCTCGTGGAATGTTGTGAAAAGTTATTTGTCTGGTGGGGATCTAGACTTGGCATATATGGAAGCTATACGTTCATGTAATGAACTTATTTTGTTTGAGCTTCTGGATAGAACGGGCCCTGTTCTTGAAAATTTATCACAAAAGATTGCAAGTGACCTTTTAAGCATTTTGGCATCATACTTCTTGGAGCAAAGATTTGTGAACTCTATAATACCTTGGTTGCAGCAGGCAAGTTATTTCTTGTCATTCACATTTTTTACTTCAGAAAAAATGAAAAAGATCCTCTTCCACTTTGCTTGTCTATTTCCTAGATTTAATCCTGAAAATTAATATTCTTGTTTTCACTAATCCAGTATCTGTGGTGTCTAAAGATTTTAAGTAGTCATTCTAAAAACTTATCTGGGAGGCTGTTATGGTAATTCGTAATTCATTTAACAATATGTGGTATTTCTACTGAGCAATGTGCGTAATTTTCTGTAGTCATTTCCCAAATGACCTAGAAAAAGTAGATACCAAGGGGAATTATTTGAAGGCTATTGACATCTTTTGCTTGTATCAAGCTTTTCTAAAGTTTTTTTTTTTCTTTGACTCAAAATTATCTGAGAGAATTTATAGAGAGAACAGCAGTAACCAATAACCAATGTCTTTATTTTTAGATCTTGCATTTCTTCATTCATGCTTTTACGTGAATGGTTCCCAAGATCTCTCAAGTAAACTATTACCTCTTTCCTTCTCTCAGCTGGTGGACCTGGCTACAATCCACGGTTCCAATTATGTGATCGTCTCTGCAAAAACAAGGCGAGAGTTCTTGTCTGCTATTCAGGAAGCTGTGAAAGCAGAAGTTTTTGATCCTGCAGCAAGAAGATTTTATAGTGAACTTGGAAAGACACTGCGCCATATCTGGGGTGAGATATCCTTGCATGCTTGAAATGTGGTTGATGTCTATCTTGGAATTATAAGCTGGTGTTAACATAATAATGTTTGTGTGGTGACTGCATCAATTGATATAGAAATTAATCCCAAGTTGGTCTTATGAAGCTTCCTAAAATTTGCTTTTTCATGAATGGCTATAAACGTTGAGAAAGTGAACCATATCTATTATTCTGCAATTGATTCTTGTCTGATGAAAATGGTGTTTGGATATAGAACCAATGCCCTTGGATTTATATATGATTTTCCGACTCGTGTCAAAAAGGTGGTCAAAAAAAGGTCTCATGTCTCATTTCTTCTGTTTCTACAGGAAACGGGTGCACCTAGTTTGCTTAAGGAAGCGTATTGTTGATATGAAGCTGGGGATATGCTGATATTATGATGTCCCAATGCATGATGTCCAGTTAAGTTTATGTACAAGCCAAAAATGAAATTCTATGTCTATCTTGTCTCTGAAATCTTCCAATGTGCTAAAGTGGAATTTCAGTTATGTAGTCGTAAGAAGTTTGAAGGTGTAATTTGAAAGTCAAGCCATAAATTTGCCTTCCAGTTGTTTTCCTCTCCTTTTTCTTCCTCTTCATTTTCCTCCGAGTTTTCTTTGTCTTGTTTAGCCCTCATTTCCGATTCTACATATTATAATTCTCGTCATAGTTTTGCTTGGCACGATACATGATCCGTGTATTTTATGTTATTCATCTACCTGGCTCTACAAAATCTATCTACAAGTGCTGAATATGTAAAAGAGTAAGAGTTTCGGCTAAGTGCCCTGAGAATCTCCAAGCTTGAAAGCATTGCCTTGTACAGCGGTTGGCAGGTGACTAAGTGCAAGTTCATCACAGAAATGGTACCACACCTGCCCAGCTACTTCAGTCAGCGTAAGCATTAATGGTACAATATTTGCACTTTGATGCCATGGAAATGTGGAATGTATGCTGCAAAATATTATCAACAGGACACCATTGATGCCGCAATTGCGGCAGAAGAACGAACTTTTAAATGGCATGATTTGAAAAATTGATAAAGCTGTGCGTAAATGAAATATATGATTAAAAATGAGTTTTAGAAAATTGGGCAACTATAATTTATTATCCAGTACTTGTGCTATAAATTGATAGTAGAAGTAAAACGTGTCATGCTTTTCGAAGTATGCATTTTATTTAGCTCTTGTTTGGTAAATTTTAATCAAAGTTAAAAGTCAATAATTAATTTTAATTACATATTTGATGAGATTCACGACATTTTATCAACTGTTATTAAAATTTATTAAAAATTTGATTTTGATTTCCACCAAATAGGGACTTAATAAGACTAGCATAAAACTTATGAATTTTTAAATTTATTTATTGTCCAATACGTACAAGTTTAGTTTGTACAACTAAATTGTTGCATAAAGTCACATGCTTATATAACATGCACAAGAAATTAGAATGTCAATTATAGGGGAAAATTTATTTATTGTCCAATACGTATGATTTTTTCCCATTTGAACATTCTCACGACGTTGTACATAAAAGCAAGTATTTCAAGTCGAGCATATTCTTTTCCAGGACACATCCTTGGCGGGACGTATGATAAGGAATTGGGCCATTGTCTTCGAACCTCGATGGATCAAACTTTTCGGGTTCGGAAAAGTACTCAGGGTTCTTATGCGTGGTGTTTGCATTCCAGTACAACTGCATGCACAATATCATATAAAGGTCATCAAAGGGAGTGGAGGATTTGAAGACGTTGAAAAAATATTTAAAGTTGGGCTAATATTAAAAATGTCAACTGTCATATTTTCATACATCCCGAAAGTTAGACCCGATTCTTCAATTTTAATCAATAACCACTCTCACGAGTGAAATTAACCCTAATTGATTAAGCTATCCACGATATCTCTATTTTGATTTAAAAAAAAAAACATTGGAAAATAATGGAGAGAATACAAAATTAAAGATACAACCCTTTTTTAGTGTGGCTTTAAATTCCTCCAAGTTTTCTTGATGATATCTCCTTGTTGCTAAGGAATTTTCTTCCCAAAATGAACCAAGAACAAAACAAAAAAACAAAAAAAAAAAAAAGAAAAGGAAATTGAAGAAAGGAAAAAAATAGAGAGAATTTTCGTGCAAGGGAGAGAGATGATATTGTGATGGATGTGAGTGAGGGATATTATGATAGACAAAAATAAATTATCTCCAAAATATCTACCAATTAACTAATCAAAATTAATGCAAAAGCTATAACTTAACTAAGAAGCAAGCTTAGTTAAGTATATAAAAATACAAGTAAAATCTAACTTTGACCCAAGAAAGATAAATTTCATTCCAAGTCCTCCAACTTTCTGGTGTGTGCACTTTGCTCCCCAACTTCACAAATTTGTACTCTTTTAGTCCATTTTCTTCTCCTTTCGCCTCGTTCACTTTTTGTTGGGGGTTTTGGCCTACAAAAGCAGTTTACACAATTATGTATAAAAATCTATTCAATTTCGTCAATAATAAACTCTCAGAAAATGCATAATAAGTGTGTGAGTACTAGGTAAATTTATCCAGCAACCAAAACATGAAATGGCTTCTCAAATTTTGCAATATGTTTTGGATCATCAATGCTCAAGAACAATTTACATGCCACTGCAAAAGTATACTGTTTTGCTAGTGGTAAAACGGTGATTTCTCTGTTCAAATCCCAGTTAATTTGGAGATGTTCTCGAGTCCATACTTCCCACATATTTCTGCAATGCATCAGGTTTTAAAAAATCAGGCAGGAGTTACGCATTTTAAGTGATTCTTCTTTGATTGAGGTTTGTAGAGTAGTAGGAAAAACTTTCTCAACATTTCTTGGCCACCAGGAAGTTACAAGCTTATTTTCATTGGGTTAATTTCACAAACGGTCACTGAAGTTATCTAAAGCCTACAAAGTCCTCTTCAATTACCACCAAAAATCTTCCCATAACTCCAAGGGATTCGACTGGCATATACCCACGAAGTCGGCTACCGAAAAATCTGAAAATTTGCTGAGATTTTCAGATTTTTTGGGCGAGTTTGCGGCAATTTTCCAGCTCCTTCCGACCTCTAATACCGCCGGTTTCGGATACTGTTGGAAGGCCCACAATATCATCTTCAATTACCACGAAAAATCTCCACATAACTAACAGTTTTCCAAATTTTTTGGTAGCTGACTTCGTGGGTTTATTCCGGTCGAATCCCTTGGAGTTATGGGGAGATTTTTTGTGGTAATTGAAGAGAACGTTGTGGGCTTTCCAACGGTATCTAAATCTGACGGTCTTGGTGGTCGGAAGTTGCTGAAAAATTGCCGCAAAACTCGCCCAAAAAATTTAAAAATTCAGTGACTGTGAAAGAAATTTAAATTTCAGTGACCATTGCTGCAAGTTTTAAATTTCAGTGA
>CAIGRB010100613.1:22457-38004 GCA_903798255.1 Fraxinus quadrangulata
TCGTGAGACTTGAACTCGACGTTTCTATCAACTCTAATATCATATTAAACCATCTCATTTAAAAATTTAAATTTAGATAAGAACACATTTATTTTTATTTTTATTTAGCTTCTACACTCACGATTCATGTATCATCAATGATAAGACGCTCCAAATTTTGGCAAAAGGACGTGGTTGAGAATTAAATCAATAAATTATATCGTTTATCAACTAAAAATGAGACATAATGAAAAAAGGTACCTAAAATTACCCTATATAAGTAAGCTTTGTTAGTCCTTCTCCAAAAACTACATTTATATTTCATAATACTGTTCAGCTTTTTGCAAGAATTTAGTTCCCGTTTGATGACCATTATTTTGAGAAAATAAAGTTTTGAATAATGATTTTTTTGGAGAATGTGTGATTTAAAAAGTAAATAAAAGTTTGGAATTCACGTGCAAAATATTTTATTATATAAGCGTATTATTGAAAATGAGTATAAAAATTCAGTAGTTTTGAAATAATTGTTGTGAAACAGGTTAATTTCATATTGCAAGTCACAATTTTTGTACTAGTGAGAGGTTATACTGTGTGATCAGATTGTCATGGATTATTAACCCCCGTTTGTCTACAACTAAAGTAAAAATGAGTTTTAAAAAAGTGAATTTTTGAAAAATGTGATTAAAAATAAAAAAATTTAGGTTAACGTGCAAAATATTTTATTATGAAAATGAATGATTGAAAATTAATTTGATAAATAAGAATTTAAAAATAATAGTAGACAAACAGAGGCTAAGAGCGTGTTTGGTTTGCTATTTTCAATCTGTTTTCAATTTTTAGTTTTGCAAAATACTGAAAACACATTTGGATTGATATTTTTGAAAACGTATTTTCGAAAACGAGGAAAAACTTATAACATATAACTCAAAATGCATTTTTTAGGTTTTGAGTATTTTCGGTGAAAAATCTGAAAACGTGGAAAACAAATGTTTAAATAATTTTTTAAAAATAATTTTAAAAAATAAAAATATAAAATTCTAGCAAATAAAAATATAAAATATTAACAAATAATAGAATTCAAGAAAAATAAAATTGATAGATTCTAAGAAATTAAAATTAAAATTTTGAAAAAAATAAAATCTAAAATGCTAAAGAAATAAAATAAAAAATTTTAACAAATTAAAATTATAATTTTGAAAAAATAAAATATAAATTTTTAAAGAAATAAAATTCTAAAAAATAAATTTATTAAAAATTGTAGAAAGATAAAAGAATTTAAAAAAATAGTTTAAGTTCTTAACGTTTATTTACATAAAAATTCTAAAATAATATTTAAATAAACATAGATAAAAATATTTTCAGTCCACGTCATTAATTTTTATTTTCGTTTCCTATGTTTGAATTCAATTTTAAGTCCACGTCGTTATTTTTTTTTTTTTTATTTCCTATATTTTGAATTCAATTTATCTTTTGTTTGTATTTTACTTTTGTAACGAGAAAAAAATATTGTAGGATTCACCAACTTTAAAATGTATATATATTACTTGATATATCAAAATAAAATTATTCTGTTTTTATTAAATAGTCAAATTTAATGGAATAAAATGTTAAAATAATTTTTTTAATTCTCAAACCAAAAGTGTTTTTTGCAATCTTAAAACAATCCTCCAAACAGAATATTGAAAATAAACTCAAAACTCAAACACAACCCACCAAAAGGGCCCTCTATCTGGAGAGCCACTTATGACGAGTAAGATTTTTGCATATCATTATTTTCTGGCTTTTTAAATAAGGAAAAATGTGTGCTATAATAACTTGTTCAGCACGAATTTTGTCATTGGTTTTCAATTGCATACCGTGCATTTGCTAATTTTGAAACTGAAATTATCAACTAAAGGGCATGTCTTTCTGTGCATAGAATTACTCAAAAACCTTGTATTCTGCAACCTGGTGACTAGGGTAGAAATATTCTGCTGAAACCCTTGACGTGTTTGTATACATTCTTCTGTAATGTTTATTTCATTTTTGTATTTTCTAAGTCGTTCTTCATCTTAAAAGTTGTTCGATGGGTATCAACCCAGATGGGGTTAGCCTTCCGACTCTTCATGAATTGGTCCGGGTATATGAGTCCCTCGTGCGTGTTTGGAAGGAAGGCTGGGGGTTTGGTGAGGGTGGCTCAAATGGTCTAAACCATTTTTAAGATTTACGAGTTCAAGGTAGACTTGCAGGGTTCACCTTAACATTTTTTTTTTTTTTACTAAAACTGTATATGACACGGTAGCTACTAGCTAATTTTGTGCACTCTATCAAAGAGCATAAGACAGAAAAGATGGCTCGAAGGGTTCCAAGTATAGTCCACATAAAGATCACTGATCGGCCGGCCATCATATCTAACAAATTTCATTGACTTGGTTCTTTATGTCATAGAAAAAGATGACTTCATGTATGCTTTAAAGAGAACAAAGGGCATGTATAAATACAAATCAAATCACCATTGTTACTACTAATTCATTGTATCTTCAATCCAAAAATTTGGAAGAGAAACACAAAACAAGCAGTTATCATAAATTTCATCTCCTTTTCTATCTGAAGAAAGAAATTAAGCCTGATACATACAGAGATGACAGACTATCAGATGTCAAGAGTATCCTTTTCAATTATTTACTCTCTTTGCATCAATCTGTAGTCATCGGCTGACTCATGCAGCACCTGAAACGAGCCTTTCTGACTGTGGTCATGATATCGGTTTCTGCAGCCTCGAGCATTCTTACCACCTCGCCGAAGGATGGCCGAACATCGGGATTAGCATCCCAGCAGCGGGTCATGATCTCACTGAGAACAGGAAGGCAGTCATTGGGGATGTTTGGACGGAAGCCTTTGTTGACGACAGCAAATGCTGCCTGAACAGCAGTCATGTTCTGAAAGGGAAGCATCCCTGTGATGAGCTCTGACAGGACAATCCCAAAGCTATACACGTCAACTTTCTGTGTGTAAGGCCTATGCTGGATCATTTCCCTGTAAATTCAGAATAAAATGCACTCAAGTAGCCATAGTAAATATTGGATACCTATAAAGAAATTAGAAAAAAGGGGAAAGTATTGAGGCGGTGATGTCGAATATCAAGTTCCAATCTTTTAATGGGAACATTCAGTACTCCCACGGAGCAACCCAAGGAAATTTCTTATAGACAATAATTTTAAGCACCATTTTGAACTCCAATGGTGTCTGTGTAGATGCAAAAGCAACATCGAAGACTTGTTGCTTCTATTAATCATTCAACACTAGAACATAACCATGGTAAGCAAAGATGAAAAGCCACAACTTAAAGCCCCATATTTAACTATGGAAACATCTTTCAAGTAAAAACCAACAGCATCAACAGTCAAAATATCAATATGAACATTACAATCATAACTACCATCGCTGTTCCAATGACAACAAGACCTATTTAGAATTACTTGGGCATCCATCACTGGCACATTAATACCTCTACCAAGAAGTACATAGATTCAGATTTGACATCTGCAACTTACAAGCATAACAGTCATTAAGTTCAGCATATTAACATCTAATTGCACCACGAACACTCCTGTGCATCACAGATCAGAGATAGTTCTTGCAAAACTTTGCAAATGAATAATATATGACCTCCAGAATATCTGACAAGTATCAAGTGGACAAGTCTATATAATAAATACTTATCTCACTGTACAGTTATTTATCCAGTAGAAAAATAGAAACGGTCACTAACAGAGCTATATACTATCCATGCCTGAACAGACTGCGCAGTTTTAAAAAAGAACAAAATGCACTTAATGCGGTGTATTTCATATTTAAAAAGGTAAATGAATATGAGCCCACAATAAAGTTGAGCATTTATAATAGTAACACATTTTCTCAAAAAGTTTAAGAGTCTAACATCATCTCTCATGAGAAGGTTGATACTTATTATCCCATCTGATGATTACTGACATAGTACATCATTTCATGACATTCCAATTACCTAAAGAACAAATTAGCAATTTAGCAAGCATCCTTATCTGGATTCTTTTGACGGACTGTTCATTTTCACATTTTTCTGACATAGCTTCCAATTTGAAACTGCTAACAAATTCCAAGGAGAAACATTAACAAAATCATACTATTTCAGCCACTCAAAGAGAATCATCCACCTCTTGTATCTTTCCACGAAAATGTTGATATGTAAATTGACAGTCAAGTTTGTTAGAAACATGACATTCATAAAGTAATATATTATTTTAGGTTAGTGCATGTAACTAAGGTAAAAACTTCACCCATCATAAATCCTATGCTGAGCTGACAAAATCTTTCGATTTGGTTGACTCATATCGACGGATGACTTCTGTAAATTTTGTTATTGTGAGTTATCAATGGATGGACGATGATAATACTTCAAGTGACACTGACAACAAGTTTTACATTAAGTCCTTGTGTGATATTGATTTTTTGAGAAGTAATTTTATGAAAAGTCATTTTTGAGAATGTGTGGTTAAAAAGTATTGAAATGTTGTGGATCCACGTGCAAAATTGTTTTATTGCGAGAATGGTTGAAAATAAGTTTGACGAAAAGTGATTTTGAGAAAGTCACTTTCAAACAAGGGCTGAATGAATATCCAGTTTTGTGTGGAGAGAAAAATTTTGGGTAAAAGCTTGAAAAAAAACTAGAAAATTCATCAAACTATAGAACTCCCAGTTATGGTTAAGACATTTCGCCTATGGAACTGCAGTTCCTCAGTTTTAATCACACAACCAATTTTGATCATCTTTTCGGGAAGGGAAAACAATCTTGTGAAGTTACTGCAACATACACTTTTTGGGTTAGTGATTAAAGCTGACAGCCTGAGAGTAAAAGCACGAGGAACAACTGCCATGAAATATAATAGTGTATAATATAACAGAGACATAACCCAATCGATCAGCCAACACTAAAAGGGAAACACAAATTCTCACTCCGATTGCTTTTCCCTTTCCTTAGGGGTAGGTAAGAAGGGGAAGGAACCTTGACTAGATGGCAAGTTCAAGAGAATAACTAAAAATCATACACGAGCAAGTAATTATTCAGCACACTTCATATGTTTACCTGCAATAAGAGACATTTGATGGAACTAGAAAACAAATATTTGGAGGGACCAATATAATGTATGGATGCTTTAAAAAAAAAATTGAAACAACCCGAAAGTAATCAATGATGAGACTTATTATATAAGTCAGTAAGGAATAATCATAGCAGAAGTAAGAAAGAAGACGAATAAACTTACGGGGCCATCCAGCGGTAAGTCCCTGTTTCCGGTGTCATTCCTTCAGTCTGCACCTCAATACGGGCAACCCCAAAATCAGCAATCTTGATCGACTTGTCAGCAGCTATCAAAAGATTGTCAGACTTCAAGTCACGGTGAATCAAATTTAAGCCATGCACATATTCCATCCCTCTAGCCACATCCAATGCCTGCTTTACAGCCAATTTCAAAGGCACAGATCGGTTTCGCCGCTTTGTCAAGAACTGACGCAATGAACCCCCCTTTGCATATTCAGTCACAATACACCAGACCATGCGTTTACGGCACGCACCAATAAAGCGAACAATGTTCGGATGCTTCAACCTTGCCAACATCATAACCTCCTGCTGAAACTGCTGCTCCATCAAGTGTACTATCTCCGCATCGCTCTCTGGTCTCTCCAGAAGCTTAATCGCAACATCCTCACCATTATAAATACCCTTGTAGAGCTTCCCAAAAGCCCCCTGAGCGAAAGCGGGACCCATGTTAAGCTTCCTCAAGTCAATCGTCCACTCATCATAATTTCCAAGCCCCTCTGTAGGATATCGAGGGTCCATCAAAGCTTGAGCTAGGGCATCATCGCTCAGCCCATGAGAGACTCTCCCACGATTGACACTTGCAGCATCAAAATAGTTTTTGACATATTTGAGGCCCTGATGACCCAAGATGCGCGTGCGGGAACCATTTGATCCAACACTGCTGTTGTCTGATGACATGTCCACAGAACGTCCACCATTGCTCATCTGCAAGCTCCCATAACTATCAGTTGACATGTTCGACCCCTCATTGAGCTTGTGATAAAAATTTTGAGAGAGATTGTAATTTTCAGGGGCATAGTTTAGGTCTATAATCCTGGTAAATTTTGGACCCTCCAACATTTTCCTTTCTCAACAGTTTCTGCAGTACAAATCCTTGAAACTTCTCTTAGATATTCTGCATGAGGGTTTCCAGACTAAAAACCTCACTCACAAAAACTCTATAAAAAAAAACAAAAAGGTAAAATCATAAATGTTCTATTAAACCATATTTATTCACAATCATAAAAGAAGCCATCCAACTGGAGCTTCAAAACAAATTAAGCATAAAATTTAAATTTGTTATGATCCCCTACAGGGATAGGAACCATTCTCAATTTAATAAATTTTCTACAAGTCAATATTTTCCTTATTTCTTCTTTTCGAGTGAATATCAGTTTTTCTCTACCATGAATCCGTGAAAATATAGAACATGGGTCAAATAGACACGCATGCATAAATTGTTAACTGAATGCCAAGTAAGTCGATAGGACCAGCTGTTTGACCAAATCAACCCCTGTTTTGTACATCTCTCCATTCTCCGCCACATGGCCATTCTATCTTGGTGATGTCACCTTCATCCTCCACTATACCAACCGTGCTTTCAAAAAATCGGTATGTGCATTATTTTGCACACCGTTGAGGTCCATCTCCCTTTCCCTCTTAAATCAAATTCCCCAATAATATTAGAGTTTAACAGGCCCTTAAAATACATGGATAGAGCAAACCACTTGATGCTTGTGGTGGATCTAGTTACAGGGGAAAGCGGATTAGGGTTTGTAGAGAAGAGGTTGGATGGAGAAGTAAATACAACCACGTGCAGTAGTCCCATCCGCACTCAACTCGTAATAATGGCAAAAAATAATGAAGAGGAATGAAAAACGAAGAGTTAAGAGGGCATTTTTGACAAAAATAATTGAGTAGATGAAAGACGATTCTCTCTCGTATCACAAATTGTATGTCTTCTCACTCTTCTGCCATTTCAGATAACTCTTCTAAAATCAAGTGTAATAAATGAATCATCCACAAATCAATTAGAACTTCAAATAAAGTAATACAATCAAACCCCAATTTTCATTTCACATTTAGTTTTCTTCCTTTTTATATCTCTGCTTGACTATAAATTGCAGCTCACACAAGTCTATTTCAGCTTCGATTTTGACATCCCAAAAAGGTAAACTTTGATTCAAAAACAACATAAATTAAACATTTTGTGACAATCAAAAGCACCAAAGAAAGCCGGCAAAGTTTCTTCCAAGTATTATTATATTAGAAAAAAAAACAGCAACACCCTTCACAATAACAACATAATTGGACAAAATTCAGTGCTCTGATGTTAAAATTAGGGAAAAAATATGAAAACATACCTCGATCGAAAACGCTTGACGTTTGTTTAATTTATGGCCTGAGAAAAAACCCAATTTATTTCCACGGCAGCTCAGAGGTTCAAGTTTTCCCCTTATTTCTTCACTTCAACTGTACAATACACACACAAAGGTAAAACAAAAACCACGACGCCCTCAGAAATAAAGTGCAATATACATAGAGTTCTAGACAGAGAAAAAAATATCACTTCCAGAGAGAAGCATTGAATGGGAAGTGTATGACTAGAGAGAAAATGGAGGAGCTCCTAGTCTTTGTTTTTTTCTTACTTTTATTATTTGTTAATAATAAGAGAAAATTGCACTACATTTGTTAATAATAAGAGAAAATTGCACTACAGTCCCAAACATTGTCCTCGCAAGTGTAAATTAGCCTTCTAACTTTTCATTATTGTCGTACAATCAGTTCGCAATAGAGACATACCACGATGGTCCTCCCCATCTCCAACCCTATGCCCCTACCGGAGATTTTCAAAAAACAAGACAATAACAAAAAATGCTAGAATAGTACCAAAAAAAAAAGGCATGTTATCCCTCCCCACTCGATTGTACCACGAATGGGGAATTTCGCCAATGTTTGTTGTGCATTATTCTCCTGACAAAATGAGAAATTCAATCGTTATTTTCAAATTGTGGGTCCCACACTGTGAGATGGTGGTCAAAAAAGGTGGGCTGCCAACGGTCATAATTTCTCTATAATGTGTGGTTTAATGCCAAACAAACGGTGGCTTCATCCCAAATAGGCCGCTAAATTGTGGGGTAGGATGCAACATCTTGTCATCGTTAGTTCACAAAAATAAAAAGGTCAAAATGTTTATTAATATGTCGTGCTATCCTTGGGAAAATATATACGAAACAAATCTTTCCATTACATTGATCTAATATAGATAAAATATTTATCATTCCCCTAAAAATTTAGTAAAAATGATTTTTTTTTACCACCTTATTAGTTGTTTATTTATAATTGCACAAAAAGAAGGTGCAACTCTTCCACGAGACCTTGGAGAGGCACTAGTCCACATGGGGACACAGAAATTAGATTAATCTTCTGTTTGGTAAGGGTTAAGATTAAATTTTTAATAGATTTTTATAAAAATTGATAAAATATATGATTGAAAAGTTGTGGGTCTTATGAAATGCGCGGTTTAAATTAGTTATTAATTTTGACTTAAATTATAATATTAATTTTTTTGATTACGTGTAATATTATTTTATTGAAAAATATGTGATTGAAANTAAATATAATAATATTAAAACCCTAATTAATAACCTTAATTTTTAATTTGTTATCACTTCCATCTCCTAACTCGTCTGCACTCTTCTCTCTCGTCTCTCTCTCCCTGTCCCTTTCCCTCGCTGTCGTTGTCACCGAAGGCCACAGAGCTTGTTGCTATGAGCAGGGATCGCCGGTGTCGCTGCAGTCCAAATCTGAAACGAAACCATCAATTAGAATCATCAATAAATTTCAGAATTTCAAATTTGGGGTTAACTGTTAAAGGCTTCACCTATGCTGTCGAGTATCGATTGTCGAAGAATCGTCGGTTCTCAGTGGTCGCGCACTCGTCGTCTAGGGCTCGAACTATCGAATAGGGACGGAGTCTCAAGTGAACAGGAGCAGCAACTGGTTCAGCCGTTCTTCTTGAAGTAGTGGGTAATAGGTATTTCAAATGCGAGAAAGATATGAGCATCCGAATCCGATACCGGTAGGCGAAGACGATGAATTGAAATGGGAATTTCTGGCCATCCCCGTTTGAAAAGAAATGGATTGGGCATTTAGGTTGTCCCCAATTGCTTTGGCGACGGGTTTGGAATTTTTTTTTTTGTTTGATCTGGTGGTGACGGTTTTGTTGGTGGTGGTGTTGACGGCGACGGGGTTGGATCTAGTGGCGGCAATTTTGTTGGTGGTGATGTCATGATTTTTGTTAGCGGTTGATTGGATCCGATGGCGACGATTTTGTTGGTGGTGATGTCGTAGTGTTAGTGGTTGTGGTGGTGCTGTGTAGGCAATGACAATGGTGGCGGCGACAGTGTAGGTAATGGTCTTTTGTGACCCACTATTTGACCTGTGACCAACTATTTAGTTAACTGTGACCAACTGTTCAATTGTGACCTTAAAATTTGATAATTTGTAACCAAAAAATTTGAAAATATGTTACTAATTGATAAATTGTAACTTATAATTTTTTTATCTATGACCAATAAAATAAATTGTGACCTTAAAATTCAATATACGACCAACAAATTTAAAAATATGTGACGAATTTAGAAATTGTAACCTATAATTTTTTTATCTGTGGCCAATAAAATAAAATGTGACCTATAATTTTTTTGATTTGTGATATCGAATTAACTTGTGACCAATTAATTATTTAATATCAATAAATAAATTGTGACATATGATTAAGTACATGTGACCATTAATTGTATAATTGTGAATTTATTATATTTAATTGATTAACTAAATACCTGATTTTTTTCATTTTTAAAAGTTAATACCCGATTTTTGTAATTGTAAAAGTTAATACCTAATTTATGAACTCTTCCCTTGAGACAATTGTAAATAGGGTTGGGCGTAGGTTGGAGTGGATTGGTTTTGTATCCAATCCAATACAATATGTTCAATTTAATAATAATTCAAATCGAAACTAACTCATTCACGGTTGAAACCCAACTCCAAACCGACCAAACTTGGGTTGGTTTGGGTTGGGTTGATTGTTTTGGACTTGAGTCCAATTCAAATTGAACCAATTATTCTTTTGTTGGACAATTTTTTTATGGCTCAATGGTTGGAACTTTTTTCGTTGAATTTGAACAATTTTTTTAAAGTTTGATATCATTTCAATTTGGATCAATTTCAATTATATTAAAAAAATGAGATTTGAAATGCTTCAAATCGATTGAAATTATATCAATAGTCCGTGAAGTTAAGTTTCATTCCAATAAAACATTATAAAATTAAAAATATTGTAAAATTTATTAAATAGATTATATCATGATCAAATTAAATTTATATTAAATCAATCTAAATGCATGTTGAATACCTACATATTATACATATTGAATAAAATGAATTCAAAATAAATACTAAATACTAAAAATATTGTAAAATTTATTAAATAGATTATACATATTGAATAAAATGAATTCAGAAAAGACGTGAGGCGAATGAGAATTTTGATTTTTAGGTTTTCTGTTTTTTGTTCTAAGTACTAATTTTTATTTTAATATTTTTTTAGTTTATTGGGTTGGGTTGGGTTGAGTTTGATTGAGTTTTAATAGATAATTCGAAACCCAACTCGACCTAAAATTTGATTTATTAATCTAGTTCGGATTGATTTTTGCCCATCCCTAATTGTAAAATAGAAATACATGGAAATATTAGGATTAAAGTTGTTTCATTTTAAAATATTAGGGCTCCACTTAACCGGTTTGGGTTTGGTTGATCGATTTAATTGGTTCGAATTGATTTTTGCCCACCCCTAATTGTAAAATAAAAATACATGGAAATATTAGGATTAAAGTTGTTTTATTTTAAAATATTAGGGATCCACTTGGTGCTTAGATAATAAATTGGGGACTTATAATACTTGTACAGGAGATAGACCTGATGTGTAGACTCCTACATACTATTCGGGTATAAGAGTCTGAAGTGGGGCCCAAATTCCATCCAATTACATATGCCGTCCATTGTAATTAGCGTGACACAACGATGACGACTGGTAGAGAGGGGCCCATGAGAAGTAGGGAGTATATTCGACGCGCCGGTCAATAGTCTCCTCACCAGTGGCCCACTTGAAGATAAATTGACCGTCGATTTTAGAATGAAATTGCATAGAAAGTACAGCTGATGGTACGTAAAGTCCAACCATCTCAAGCGTGAGCCGTGAAATTCTTTACATAAAAATAAATGGGGAGATTTTACAAAAATGTCTAAGCTCCCACTTTTTTGTGTTAAATACATTTTTTTCTCTTTTTTCAATTACACATTTTTAATAAAATAATATTATACATAATTTTTTTAAAAAAATTCATTTTTAACTGTACATTCTTCATCAATCTATTATTCTAAAATACATTTTACATTAAAAATTGGGTTCAAACGTGCCCTAAATCTATACTTATCAATTGAAATGTATGTAATTTTGATAATTATTGCAAAATGGGTAATTATATTCGCACAACAAAAAGGATAATCATACTTAAAGTTATTAATCTTTGTTCATTATAATACTAATATTTCTAATGATTTTTCATTTCATTCTCATACGCAAACTTTTCATTAATTAACACATTTTGTATTTGATACTAGTTTTGTGTTCAAAAGTCAATTGAAATGGCATAAAACAACCTTTTTTCCTATTATATTTTAAATAAAGAAAAAGTGTGAAAAATATTTCTTCTTCATTTCAAAGTATGAAAAAAATAGTTTGATATAAATAAAAAATGAGGTGTGAGTATTAGTGAAATTTTGAAGATAAGAATTTGACAAAAAAAGTTAAAAAGGAAATAATTGCAATAATGAGTAAAGATTGAAAATTTTAACTGCAATTAAAATGCGATTTAGTAAATTAAAATTGTGGTGACCCTTGCAAATACGATCAAATTTGGCACTAAAATGTCCATTATACCCTTAATGAAAGCAAAAAAAAAATCAAATTTTTTATTTGGTTGTGGCATGATCCTCGAATCAATGAAGTTGCTTCCATGAGAAGCTAACATGATGTGCAAGTTATTATCCACTTGTTCCATTTCTTGCATTATATAGAAGGTAGTGATCAGTTGAAGATTGGGGAAAAGGGAAGATGATGTCAAACCCATGTTTGTCTACCATTAATCTAAAATATTGTTTATTACAGTAAGATTTTCTATCATACATTCACCTAATAAAATATTCTACACACAAACCAATAAAGTTATTTTAAATTTCAACTATACATTCTCCAAAAAATAATATTTATTACTTCATTTTTCTTTTAATAATAGGAGACAAACGCACTCCAAATATGATTACCATTATTGAATTGTGTTAAAAAAACATATGCACTAAGAAAGAAGAAAATCACACATGAAATAGAATAACGAATTTGTGAGTTGATTTGACTCTTCACAAATTTCGATGGAAAGAAATATATGGTATAAAGTATACAAAGTGGTTAGTTACCCACCAACTTCTTTTAATTGTCATTACATTGAACTGATGTTGGATTGATAATATAGGTTCATTAAGTAGTTTTTGTCACCTGAATTCCTTAGGTATTTCACACATCATAGGGTTGTCAATTAATGCTAAAATCTTGACTCTACTAAACACTACATCTTGTCAGTTAATGTTAAATGTATGTGTTAAGAAAGAAGAAAATCACACATGAAATAGAATAACGAATTTGTGAGTTGATTTGACTCTTCACAAATTTCGATAGAAAGAAATATATGGTATAAAGTATAGTAAGTGGTTAGTTACCCACCAACTTCTTTTAATTGTCATTACATTGAATTGATGTTGGATTGACAATATAGGTTCATTAAGTAGTTTTTGTCACCTGAATTCCTTAGGTATTTCACACATCATAGGGTTGTCAATTAATTCTAAAATATTGACTCTACTAAACACTACATCTTGTCAGTAAATGTTAAATGTATGTGTTAAGAAAGAAGAAAATCACACATGAAATTGAATAACGAATTTGTGAGTAGATTTGACTCTTCACAAATTTCGATAGAAAGAAATATATGGTATAAAGTATAGTAAGTGGTTAGTTACCCACCAACTTCTTTTAATTGTCATTACATTGAATTGATGTTGGATTGACAATATAGGTTCATTAAGTAGTTTTTGTCACCTGAATTCCTTAGGTATTTCACACATCATAGGGTTGTCAATTAATTCTAAAATNAATTTGATTTTCAAAAATTTCAAATGATGCCTCATGGGTTGAACTTTGAAGAAAAAATAAAAGAAAGAATCAAATGACGCCTAGGTGGACTATGGACTAAAATTAAACAAGTTAATTTTAAGAATTGTGCCTAAAATTAAGCAAACAATTGGACCAAACATTAAACAAAAAATTAGTTTTAAAAATTGGACGTGCAAGTGATATTGATTGTTGGTGGGCTATATACTAAAATTAAAACCATTTTACATTTAATTGTACCATTTTTATTGGACTTGGGCTTGGGCTGCACTGCGCTACAGTCCAGTGCAGCCCCTGCCAAATCTGCCCCTACTTTTCTTCATGCACACACAATAATATGAAGCAGGACGGAGTGAGGGAATCCAAAGGGCTAATTGCCCGGATTTCGAACTTTTCTTCTTGTTTTCAATAAAATGTGTTTCTTTTAGAAATAATACTATTTGTTATCGTGATGGTGGATCATCATCCTATGAGGCAATACAATGGCTATGATGTCATTTAGCTCCCAAAACAAGCATTAGAGACATGGGTCCCCAATACTCAGGGTCATACTGTTCCAAATTTACTTAGGAAAAATTTCATAACTAAAAGGTTAAGTTTCACCAAATTAATTAATTAAACATATATTTTATTAATTAAATATATTAATGTCACAATTTCATATAATGTAGTCACAAATTTCATATAATTGGTCACAAATCACAAATTTTATACGTCACAAATTATTTTACACTGTTACAATTCAAAAAATTTATAGGTCATAATTTGTTCGTCGATCACGAATCAAAAATTTATACGTCACAATTTATTCATCTGTCACAAAGCTATCAAATTAATAATCACATATTATTTATTGGTCACAAATCACAAATTTTTATAAATCGCGACTTATTTTATGGTCACAAAACATTAAATTAATTGATTACAAATTATATTTAGATCACAATTTATCAAATTATTGGTCACACATTATTTATTGGTCATAATTTATCTATTTCATCGATCACGTATTGTTTATTGGTCACACACCAACTAATTTATTGGTCACAATCAATCAAATCATTTGTGACCACCACCAACGCTTGTGACCACCACCACACTGTTGCAACAACCCAAACCACCGTTGCCAGAACCACCAACACCACATCCCGACACTGTAGCCAACATCACCACCAACATCGCTACCCACCCACAACCATTGTACCACAACCACAACCACCAAAACAATGTACCACTACTAGATCCTCCACCACCTGTAGCACTACATCACGACTTGTACTACCACTGTAACCCAACACCGCAGCTCCAGTAGCCAGCCAAAAGGTGTCCCTGCCAAGGTCCCTAGAGCCCCTACCACCACCACCTTCACTGTCGCCACCGCCTGATCCACCAGAGGTCGGCACCGCTGCCATTCAAAACCATAAAAAAAAAATCGGCAAGCACTACCAAAGCTCCGACGAAGCAGATCGGAGGAAGAAACCAACCCAAAAGTCCAAAACCATCGCCGTTGCACCCCACCTCTACTCACCACACCACCACCACTAGCATTATCACCGCTACACCACCGCAGACCACTGCCACCACAGATTCACACCCTTTTATGTTAGACACAGATCTGCGATCATCATGAAGCATTAACACTCATCGCTGTTTGTAATAGACTCGCCGTCAGCCTCTTCTTAACAGATTCGTGGCGGTGATGCTTGTTTCGAAGTGAGGAGGCTGCAGACATTGGCTGGTTCAGAGCGATGCCACTGTGGTGGTGGTGTCTTGAGCATCGCGCTGCGATCTTTAGCGGTATCTCCGGCGGGCGACGCATTTCGATGGGCATTGTGGCAGCGCGGTGGTTGTGGACAACGGGGTATGGGGGCGTCGCGAGCAATTTTTGGAGGGGGAGAATATAAAGAGATGAGAGAGGAAGAGAGAATGGATATGAGTGGTGAGAGAGATTGGGAAATATCTTATTTTTGAAAAGTGAAACCTAAAATTTGAAATTGAATTTTGAAAACTCTTCTTTTGTGTAATTTTCACATATTTATAACTTGTTTGAGCCCCACTATTTGGTTAAAAATACATTTTGAAATAATAAATTGATGGAGTTTACATGGTTAAAAAATAAGGAAATTTTTTGAGTTTGCATGTAATATTATTTTATTGAAGAATATTTGGTTGAAATGAAAAAG